>LJZU01000337.1:0-12593 GCA_001513805.1 Davidsoniella virescens
GCCCTCATGCCCATATTTGTATGTCCGTTTAGCTGTAAAACGCCGCCGAATAGTACCTAGGGTTAGGGTACGATACACATTAGATAGGTGTACTAATCAACTAGGTTATATATGTAGATTTATTGACAATAAGAATGACACAAGGCTTTACGTTATGGTGAATAAACCCAAATGTTGAGGTATACACAATGAGAACTTATGCTATTTCTCTCAACGAAAACAAGTAATACCACATAGTGATAACATGTGGCATGGCGATATGGATAACCAATAAATCAAAATGAGAAGTTCAAGAAACATGTCTTGAGGTTCTATATGAAGAAATCTAATACTAAAGTTGTACAAAACAATAACAAAACGAGAGTTCATTATAAACTGGAACCAGAAGATGAAGAGGAAAGCCAGCTGATAAAAAAAATTACGGCTAGCTGTCGGGTAATCCAAGCATCCAGGACCTGAAAAATAGAACTCCCATGCAATATCAATATCGCAAATCAACGGGAAAGGCAAGAAAACAAGTCATAAGATAACATCATTGGCTCTACGAGCACTTGCATGGTAGACGTAGAAAGGTCATGAAAATTACCCAGATATCTAAGCATCGGGGGAAACAGAGAAGCTGGCCTTCTCGCAAGTGTATTCTTGGGTAGAGTAGACCTTGCCAGAGTTAGCCTCCCAGTCAGGGGTGGTGATGACACCAGAGTCAGTGCACTGGAGGTTAGTGGTGTAGTGACCAGTCTTGTTGAAACTGTGATATAAAGTTAGCAAGTTGTTCAAGCAGATATGTATCAGTGTACAGAGAGAATAGACTTACCCGGTGGTGTCGCATTGCCACGCCTGGTTGAGGGTCAGCTGCCCGGAAGTAGCGACATACTGGAACTTCATGGACTGGACGATGGTACCGGCGCAGTCAAACCACTGGCCTTCACGGAAGAAGTCGGGCTGGATGGAGCTGGAGCCCTTGCACTCAACAACACCGTTCACGGCGGGGTTGGTAGCGTTAAAGCTAACAGAGCCCTGGGGGTTGGAGTGAGAGGGGGTGCTGTAGGTGTTGGACCAGTGGTAGTCGAAGTCAGTGATTTCCCAGCCCTGGAAGTTGTTGGAAGGCTCAACACAGCCGAGCTGCTCAGTCTGAGGAAGAGCAACGGCCATGGCGCCGGCGGCAGCAATGATAGCAGTGAAGGCAGTGGAAACCATTTTGAATATCAGAAAAGTGGTAAGAAGATGATAGATGAAATGATAATAGTTGGAATGCAAAGATGTGCTTCAAATGAAAGATTGAATGAGTTAAGTTGGTAAAAATGAAGGCAATGTGATATGCAGAGCGAATGAAGTGATGATGGGGTGAGGAGGAAAGGAAAAAGAAGAAAGCAAGGCTAGAGGAGAACGGCCTGTCTTTTATATAAAACTCGTTGATGATGATTACTACTGAGACTTGAGATGTTCTATTGTAGTGCTGTGCAGCCCCCCTTGCTCTAGAGATGAGAAAGGTATGTAGTTGATCTCTCACCAACCACAGATATCACCATTGCCGAACCAAGCTATAGATACTAGAAGGGGTGTATATGAGGGTGTGTATCATATAAAACGAGTTTTATTATATACAAATTCTGGACAAATGTATCAAGCCCGGCC
The DNA here is from genome assembly GCA_001513805.1 of Davidsoniella virescens. Lineage (NCBI taxonomy): Eukaryota > Fungi > Ascomycota > Sordariomycetes > Microascales > Ceratocystidaceae > Davidsoniella > Davidsoniella virescens. Next base: position 1,636 of record LJZU01000337.1, read on the forward strand.
TAGCAACCACCCTCGGTGGGTAATCCAGTCCAGTGGCTAGAAGCAATGCCGTGATGGAAAGTACATGCATAATAAAATAATAATAATAAACAATAACTACCGAATCAATTTTAGGGTGCTGTCTTCCTCCTATAGTCTACCTAACTGAACAAATCTCATAGCCGTTCAAGCTTTGACCACTACATTGCGCCACATGATCATTAGGAGGTGGACTTTTGGCCGATCTTTTTCACGAATTCTTCTGATCTACACTATAATCTAGCATGAAGATACGGGTTTCAGGGGATATGGTAGCCATTACAATTATCATACATCGTCATAACCTCCCAAACTCTTGAGCTTCGGTCTGGGAACGTGGTATACATACCATTCCTCGTATTGCAAGGCTAGAGTTGACCCTAGTCGGCATTGAACCATACATGTAGCAGCTTGGTCATGTATATCAAACCTATGCTACCTTCCTGAACTAAGGGCCCATCCAAGCAACGGTCTGTTCTCAAACAACTTTATTTGTGGTCACTTTTCTCTATTTCAACGTTTTTGACCTAGCATTTTCTTTCTTCTAGGGTGATGGTTATTACAAGAGAGAAAAATAAATAGCATAAAACGCCTGTGTACAAGGCTATGGTTCGTGGCGTGCCGTTAATCTTGGTTTAGTCTGATATTCTATCGTCTCGTTTTCCTCGTTTTGACAGCCCTAAACGAGCATCTGTGTTTCTGTGTAAAATAGGCCTCCTGTATTGATCTGTAAATACATTTTTATTTTTAGGCTTACTTTGTGTTTTGTATCGTACTGTATAACAAGGCACAATTCTAACTACATTATAGAAGTATGTTCACTCTATATGTTAATTATGACAAGCTAACCCTATTGTAAAACATTACGTTACACCGCCTTGTTTATGCTGGCTTTCAAATTATGTGCTTTCCAAATTTCCCATTTTAGCGAAGATTATGCAAACAACTATTTACTTATCAACTACCTCATATGAATCTTATCACATCACGGAATTGGTTATGATGGTGAAAAGCCCCCTAAATAAATATCTCCATGAATGCCTTCGTTCAAAATCCAGTTACCAGCCAGATCTTCTCAGCTTTGTATATCGCAAAGCAATACTAAGGGCTAACCTAAACGCAGCTACATCAATGGTTATAGAGGTTATAGCCGAAGAATCATATCCCTAAAAAAGTTCGCTCTTCGAAAGTTGAGATACTACATGATTCTTGGTTACTGGTGATCTATATAAAGTATATTAGCCATCTAGGAGGTTTTGAAGGACAAGGAAGACAGGTGTATCAGTGAAGTGGTAAAGAAAGAAGATAAATTATAGTACGTATAAATTCTTCCCCATGGACAGAAAAAACAGAATAGACAAGTGACTTGATCTTATGGAACTTGTATCAAGCTCTTGTTCCAAGTTTTTTTTTCTATGTATTAAACAAGTGAACAGAAATTATAACTTGGTAATTGCAGGTGATAAAAAATGGTTTAAAGCCTACTTTGAACATGATGTACGAACATAGCTAGATGCTGTGACTTTGGTGACTTGACTTGCATTTCTAGTGTAAGATATCTTTTCTAAGGGCTCCTCGTTCCTTTCCTGGGTCACTCTATAATTTTGTAGCTGTAAAATATAGATGAAGAATCTAATAGTTGCATGTCTAGTTCAAACCATTGTGACTATCCATGTTTGTATAACTATACATACAATGAGCTGTCGTAAGTTTGAACCAATTCACAAGTACCTACCCAAAAAGTAATATAATCTTTTTGAGCATGGAGATTGTTCCAAGCGAGAATGATCAACAGTGTGAACAGTGTGGAGTTTTTGTATATCTCTTCCTAATGGTTTGTACATGTATGCTGACCTCCGTGCTTCCTTCTTGTTTTCTCATCAAGACCTTCCAACTATCACCAACATCATCACAATGGGTGTTCCTAAATTGTCTAAAAAATTGCACTAACAATCATCAAAAGAAAAGAGGGAAAGCATAAATCTTTATACGCACTAGAATTGCCGCTTAGTCTTCGTTTCAGTCTGCTGTAGTCTACATTATACCCCGGTATAAAGTCTCTGAAGTACCCCAGCCACAGAAGGGTTAATTCAAAAGAGGCAGTTAAGCAGTATCATAAGTGACATGAGTTTTCATCATAACTACTTAATCTATAGTAACTACGTGAGTACATTTTTAGTATGTAGAAGTCAAGCTCACATCTTCCTTCTGTCTGAATGTGTCTCGATGTTTAGAATGTAATTTGCCACATCATAGCCTGAACATGCGCACATAGTTCAGAAAGAGCAAACACTTAGCGCGTGATGGGTTTTTTTTTGGCCAAGCGTCATTATCTAAGTTACTGACACTAAATAATAGGAAGATCAAAAAGTAGCGAAGAGTAGAATATATATGTAGAGAAAAGTCAGGGTCTGCTTTTAGAAAGTATACATTAACTGAGCAAGTTAAAGATGGTACTTCACAAGATGTCTATTGATATGTGCCTATCTGTAACTAGTTGATTAGTTGTCTTTGCATTTTATTCTTTGCTACTCCCGTGATCTTATACTTAACTAGCTTTTTTTCATTTTTTTTTAAACGAGTCGTAGCCGCACTGACTACTAGGTACATATCAATATTGGCTAAAATAAGCCCGCTTACCCTACTTACTGTTTCTACCACTCTATAGCTTGTAACAATAGGCAAGATTATCGAGCAATATTGCATCATGGTCAAAAATCAAAAATTACCTTATTCATAAGCTATTGCTTTACAGCCACTCCTATTTGATAGACAAGTCAAATATATCTAACGCAAAGTGATTATCGATGTGTAGAGAAGGTTTAGAGATTTTTTGGTGATACTTACTAATGTATCTATGCAGCTATGGCAGTTATGTATATATATTCGTATAATGTCCATAGCTAAATGACGTGACCTTGGAGAATCCAGTTACACTGATAGTCAAATCTTTTTCCTTGGGGCTTCATTTCCCTTTTGCTTTTGCCTTTCCTTTCCTGAGTTGTGGTGAAGTTTCACATTAAGGCAGCTTCTGGCAGAGTCTGGCACAGCCTTCTTGTCTATCTGCAAAACTGGAAGTCAAGAGTGGAGAGAAAAGGATGCATAGTTGATACCTTATAGAGTGTATAAGTGTTATTATGTAGTTATATATGTTCGAATAATCAAAACAAGATACCAAGGGGTAGAGATAGAAGACCGATTACTTAAGACAAACGAAAGTCATGCATTGATGATGGAATCCGACAATGACACAAGAGGAGGCCGGGATATTGTTTCTGCTTAGTTAGGCTAAGTCTTACAACAAAAGTTATGGTTCCTTCCTGATATCGGGCTAGTTTATCGCCTTAGTTTATAACTTGAATATCTTACATAATCATCACCATCATATGTTTTCAGGACATCATTCCCTACTAAGAAATGTCACTAAACTACATTTTCATCTCTTGACAAGGTTCAAGGTTGTCTTTAGCCATCTTCATTCAATAAACTTACATCTTATCTATGTGCTGGCTTACCTGCTACCTACCTCAAAGCATACACTTGGCTTATCATTAGGCACTCTTTCTCTTAGCATTCGTGTATTTCTATCATCGTAACACTAGATTGTCGACCCTGATCTCTCATATAAACCAGCCCGTGGTCGTGGTAGCAACTGATCATCATCATCTGCCTTTCGCTTCAGATTTCTGATCGCCAAGCGAACAGTAAGACTGTCATCAAGTAGTAGCATCTGATGCCACCTGGAAGAGTGATCAGAGTATACTTGATAGAGATGTGCTAGAAACGATTTAGCTCCAGACCTGTTGGCATGAGCAGCATCATGATCAAAACTATCTTCCTCTTCTCTTCCATTCACCCCAGAAATTAGCAGTGCATATTTCCTATTGAAGGCAATAGTAGTATGCTGCCATGTTTGATATGAGATACCTATCCCAAGCGCCCTATAAGTATACTCAGAGAAAGGAATTAGAGATTTGATGCGTATCAAAACATTTTCCCCGATAGAAAAAACGAAACTCCGAAGCATTAAATTTACGGCCCTCATATACACCAAGCATTCGTTGAATTTCATCGGTGAAAGGCCGTAGATAAACCAAATAAATTGCCATAATTTGGGCAAGACGACGTGGTAGAATTCGAAGAATCGGGTTTGACTTATCGTCGAGTGTCGACGGCTTTGTGATGATTACCATCTGTCCATTGATGAAATAAGAATTCCCTGAGGACCAAGACCTTCAACATATCGTAAGTTGGCTATCTGGATCGGCTTAGAAGGTTGTCCCCAGGTCATCTGAGTGAGCGTACTGAGAAGACTAATGAAATTTTCATACGTCATCAGGTATACTTGTATCACGGACGGCGAAATCCCATTGTCTTGTCGTCGGATGAAAGAAATGGCCACAATGATTAGAGGCTTTCATATGGTCGATAAGCCAAGACTTTTCGTTGTCCGGGTGATTGGTAGAAGTCAAGATATCCTCCATGTGTGCGATATCAACTTCAAATAGCTGACAATCGATTAGAAGTTCATTCCAGAGAATACCCTCGGCTGTATCAAACATCTCTTTGATAGCATTGCGTAGTTCATTAAAGCTTGATCTGATCTTACCACATGCTACATGATCGTTATCGTTATTGGAAGGCCACTGTGTGCTGGTGACAGAAGCCGTGTCTTCTTCTGGTGAGTACTGATAAAAAGATAAAGCTCTTGAAATTTCGGCCGTTGGCGTTTTGTTTCCAGCAACAAGCCATTTAGCGGTAGCATCCTCAATAGTCCGGTAGTGACTTTCTTCTCCGTCGTAGTTGAATGGTGACATGCGTGACATAGCTTAAAGCATGCAAAACTGGAAACATGAGAGATTCATCTCGGAGCTTGAGATCCTTACATGGACCGTCATTGTCGACTCCGGGAACGTATAGGGTTGAGGAATTGGAAAACTTCATTGTAGAACGTATCAACCAAGGCCTATAGTGATTAATAGACGTCATCAATACCTAGAGGTACATACATATACAAGTAGATATATTGTTGGAAAATTGCGTACCATGTAACATCTTGGAACATGAAATGATGTCTACTAGCTGTAGTGACAACAGCGGGAAGAGCCGCTATGTAATAGAAGCGTTGGGAGAACCAGTAAAAGCTGCAGTGGTGGTAAAGTTATGGAGGGGTGAGAGGGAACATAGCGTGTATATTACTAAGCAGTATTATTTTGTGCTAGTCCATGTACCTTCTTACTCCCAGACCCGCTCTTTGGCATGCCTTTTATCTCATCAGTCTATCACTTCTTCAATATCATGTAGTAGTACACAGTACACAGTTCTGCGAATTATTCGCATACAGGTTGTTTTTCTTGCTTGGGTTTCTATTGTATGATTCGACTATTTGAATTTTTCATGTATCAATATGCTCGACTTTGTTATCCATATGAGATGTTGTCACCTAAAACTAACAACTGTCTTGTAACTACGCCATGGTATGCCATCAAATTACGAAGAAATGGTAGCAGGAAGACGTTAATCTAACTAAAGTAAGTCCCAATGCATCTGTATCTGTATATGTATCACGAGCTGAAGGCTACATATATACATAAGATTCTATCCTCCTTCATCTAAGTTGGACGTCCCAAGGATAGGGACACATGTGTTTCTTAGTATTAAAGAAATTAACTATATTATTATGTCAGATCTATTCTTTTCTTCTATATGAATTTTGTGCCTCGTCGTCATGTTCTATCGTGCTAGTTCTAACTTTGCAAATTATTGTGCGTTGCTTCAAGTGCTAAAAATTATAGTGATGGAAGTGTCGTGTGTTACGGCGCATAGTTCTTCGCAGTAGTGGCCTTTTTGTATCAAGATATAAAATTGCAAAGATATTCAATAAACTAAATAGTTGAGAATTACTGGACAGATCGCAGAACCGATGGCCTGATATCATCATCGTGATCTGGTCATCGGTTATCAAAATAAGTTCATATAAGGACGAGAATATTCAAGATTGTCACATCTTCATTCCTTGACATTCCGAACATTGGAGTAGATTTCTTGGCGTCGGTCGTTACCCCATATCTTTTAGCATACGACCCTGTAAACATGCCTGTTCCTGATAGGGAGCAAGCACTGGAGTACATCTTGGGTGTTCTATAGTGCCAAGCTAAAGCCAAGCCTTTTCTTCATTGTGTTCGAGCTGCCAGAAGGTTTCTTGTCTTCCCTCTGAGCCTCAAATTGTAGCCATAAGCGGACGCAAGTTTAATCGAATGAATGCCAAGACGATCTATATTATAGTATGCCGGTAGAAGAAAGAAAGAGGAACACATGTAGAATTTCTTGGCTTTTTTCTGATGGTCGAACAAGACAGTTGAGCCGCAAAACTTGCACTTAATAGTTATTAGGTTCATATATGAAAATCTCTATGAACATACATTGCATACAACACATGTCTCCATCTGGTGATCATATCATGAACATGAATAGAATAGAAATGCAACTAACCCATATTCTACAAAGTGTGATAAATTGTGGAAATCAGAGCACAAACAATAAGTAAAAGCTGATTAATATCATCAATGGGGTAGAGGGAGAATCTTGAGCCGGAGGGGTTTGCTAAATAATAGCGGTGGCCGTAGCCGCTGCCGCAACTGATGCCAATGGCAATGCCAATATTAAACGCCCATTGAGAAAATCAGTATGATTACTATGCCATTGGTTCGATCCAGTGGCGATGGCAACTTCAGTTGTGGCATAGGCTGTTCTTTTTTTGACTTAGACCATGTCTTGTGGCGATCAACTCCACAAAGAAAATTGAAATGAGATGCGGAGAAAACAACAAAATGTGACTTTACAGGAATGCTAAATCCTCGAGGAGCTATGGATGTAACAGGAGAAAAAAGAACCTTGTAGCCACAAGTTAGCCAGGAAAAAATGACGGCGAGTTACGTGTTTTGGATCGAACATGCGTGGTTTTCCGGCCTTGGACAGTTGTATCTATATAAAAAGCATTCCAGTGTACAATTCAACATTACATGTGTACAATCATGTTCACGATTTTAGCCACAGAATCGTGCCCACCCATGCTTCTTTGATTGCTACTATATGTGTAATGGTAGATGAGTTGTTCAGTATGTCAGACAGGGTGAGACCTGTACTCGCACGAAATACGACGACGGTAGAGGGCTACTGTATTAGTATGAGGTTGAACATCAAAAAGGAACGATACGATGAGTTTTTTGAGTAAGCCTGGTTTCTTTGTTTGACCTTCTCCATTCTTGTATCCTTCTTTCTTCTTTCAAAGCCCATGATAGGGATCGTGGTACAGCATGATATTGAGCCTAGACTAGTTAAGATTCACGCCTTTTATCAACTAGGCTGTTGGTCAGTAGTTGCTTATTGATATATCGGAGTTTTGTGATCCGTATATCGGTCTACATATTTTGTTGATTGTGATAAATCATGGCTTCACACCGGTCAATGCTGAGCTTGGGTATGTACATGTGTGAACATAGATGTGTGTGCCTCTATAACACATATGAATACACTAAATTCCAACCGTAAGAAATTAGCTCGAAAGGTTTTTTAGTCTCAAATGACAAAGCCTATGAGACACTCCAGCGACAGTAGACTGTCATTTACATGTCATATACAAGTCATACAAGTCACTTCAAGATAGCTCAGCTCATTCATTCGGCAAGTCAACGTATACTGAGCGATTAAAGATCTGCAAAAGAGAGTAGGTAGGAACAGATCTCAGATCCAAACTCAACAAAGATAACCACCAACGAAAAAGTATGTATCCGTCACATGTGACACATATAATGCCATATAACGTACATGTCTGTGTACTCTGTAAAAGACAGGGCGGCCAACCGCGAGTTCAAGGGCCGTATGGCAAGCAGAGTTTTGCCAATTCAAGAGGTCAGGCTGACCGATCAAGCAAAACGGTCATATAGCGTCCCTTGTCCTTGTACGGCATGACTGCTGATATGATGTAGCTGGTTGGGTGAGTGACTCAAACTATGCAAGTAGTGCCAGACAACTATACAACTATCTATATCTGTATATCGCCGGTCTCGACTAACTACCCGGATGCAACAAGCAAAGAATATGTGGTGAGATGGCTGGATCATACCCTGGAAATGTCACGTTAAAGAGCCCACTACCACTCTTTTCTCTTCTCTATCTTGGATTTTTTTCAGACGGCCTGACAGCGTTGAAGTGGCAGCCGGCGGGCGAGTTCGTTTTCATTTGCCCTCCCTACCTTCCATGGCTCCTTGTTGAGCTATCCCCTGTACTAGTAATAGTACAACTATGTAGCTCCTCTAGCCCGGACTATACAATACTACAGATATGTACTGTTCAAGGTTATAGCCAGGTGTTTCAATGTCACGGATGCGTGTCACGCAAACTAGAGTCAACTGAGTCTAGCGCTTTGGTGTGATGTTATATTACCAATAGCCAGAGTGCCCAAAGAGCGACTTGAAGAAAAGATTTTAACCGCGGCCGTTTCTTTCGTAGTTTGTTTCGCGTGGTCTGCAGATATAAGTATAAACGCGGGGAAGAAAGGCAGTATTAATACGATTAAATAAAGATTTGATTTTAGCTGATAATAAAACAAATGAACAATTTTATCTCGTAATCGAATGTGAGTTGAGCGGGCTACTTGTCTCGTGACTTTTTTTATGACTTACAGGTAAAGATTTTCTCTCTAAGACTCGAGACTCTAGTACTTATCTTGATGCTTTATGTCTGTACAGAATGTTGTACGTCGGATTTCGGCCGGTAGATAAAGGTTCATCTTGCGTAATCATTTATCCTTACACTTATTGACGATAAAGTAAGGTTGACAAAACGGCACCATGTATATGTAGTATCAACTGAAGATAAAATGGTCAGCAGAAAGAGAACAGACTTTGCTATTGCATCTTCCACTGTTATCATGTCCAAGCATACTGTAGCAGCCAAGATCAGTAACTTTTTCACAGTTAGACACACAGTGACTCTAACGTTATCTGCAGGGCAAGTGATGTTGAAATAAGCCTTGACAATTATTGAACTCAGTAGAACGGAGATTATTATACTGTATGGAAAGCCAGCCTACCATAAGAGGAACCGAACTACAGACATTGTAGGGCGCTACGACTACTGAAGCCCCGTGCCACAACGTTTCTATAGACGTTTCTATAGAGGTTATATGTATATACATACATATATGCATGTCTTGTTTGATGTTCGAGGTTTTTCTATAATCATATTATCAGTATGTGTCCATATATTTGCCGCGGCCGGCCTCGTCTTTCGACGGAAATCCTGGTCGGTTTTCCCCGGTTACCTTTTTTTTTTTTTATCTGTAGAAGAGTTTTGCTTCTTTTTTTTTTATATAGCGTGAAAAGCACGTTTATTTTTTACTGGGAATATACGAACGAACCAGAGCCAGATCGTAGGGCGTAAAAAATCGAACTTGGCCCATCGATCGTAAAACGTAATTCAACCATTTTAGCCATCTCAGATCCACGAAGCCCAAGCACAAGACAAACCTACTGGTCTACTGGTCTACTCTTTTTTTCTTTTCTTTCTTTTTTTTTTTGCCTATCAAGGGCTCATATGCACGGCGTATTTTCCTGTAACCCCCGCTTAACCTTGACAATCACATATGTACTCGTTCTTTACACTTATATGTCTTTATGAAGCGAGGACCAAAATAGTGGCCTAGCCTCCCATGTTTCTTCAGCTCCATTACAGGCAAGGCTGTGATATGCTATGCCACGTTGTGTTGTTCCGACTATGCAGTTTGGCCATCTCTCACCGACTTGCTTGCCTCCCGCCTAATCTGTTCCAGACATGCTCTCCTTCTTCCCCTTCTTGTTCTCCTCCTCTTATTCTCCTACTCCTCTTCTCTCTTCATGCCTCCTATATTATGTATATCCATCTCTCAACAATGTCCGACCCCTTCCAGTCTGTCTCTCCTCCTACTCTCAAGACCCATTCGTCTAGTTTCTATTCACTTTCCCTCGCTTCAAGATTGTGCGGCTAGTGTTCAAGATGATGTATAGGTTGCATAGTTTCTTCCTGTGGCTCCTCTGAGTTTTCTGAGTGCAACTTGCTCTGTAGAAGTCTGCATATATAGAAATGGCCATGACCTCGGTTTGCCATGTAAGACATATATAACTATTCTATTATTTTGAACGGAAATAGATGTGAATTTAGCTGGGGTTCGTGTAGCTTCGCTTGTCTTGTAACTGCCATTCTTAGTGCTAGTCTTGATGCCAGTACAGATGTATCAAGAACTAGCTCTAATAGCTATTAGAGAGAATAACTGTATGCTGCAAGTAAGATCATATAGCATATCCGCAGTTAGGCATTGCCTGTAAGTTGTATAGTTGTGATTTTATTTTCCATCTTTTTTATTTTCTTCCTTAGACATGACTGGTCACATCTCATAGAATTCATACAGATAAACAAAGACATATGTATCTGTATATACAAGAAAAATAAAAAATAGATAAAATATCACTGATTAAACCAGCTAGCTAGTGCTCGTCACCCCGCCGGGTTCTTATTTTAGAGATGATGCCGGAGCTTTGCACTGTTCGGTTTTGGCATTGAGATAACAGAGTTGGAGTAAGCTTTTGGTGGGATCCATACGCTGGACCAAGTGGATCGAGTGCCATTGAGCCATTGGGATATGATAGAAATTTATGTATGTATAATATTACATATATACATGTGCAATTTGCTTTGCTTGGTCAGACACTACCATCTACCAGCCTTATACTACTTATCACACAATAGTAATACGAATATGTACCGTCAGCTCCATCGGTCACCTTTGCCTAACATAATAGACAAGCTGCTTGCAAAGGAAACTAAAAAAAAAAAAAGTATAAAAGATGTCGATAGCATCGACTTCCTGTCCCGGTGTTATTACGCTTTCAGTCTTGCCCCCC
>LJZU01000032.1:0-220238 GCA_001513805.1 Davidsoniella virescens
CCCCCCCCAAAAAAAAAAAAAGAAAAGAAAAAGAAAACCAACACCCCATTTGTACTTTTATGTCCTATAGAAACATGCATGATCTATCCTTCTACCCCCTTTCGCTACTGATGCTGGTTTGGGTACATGCTATATGCTGACATGTCTCGATAATCATTCATAGCGATGTTCCAGTCCGTATCATGCGTGTGTGTCTGCCCTGGCATACTGGCGCTAGATACAGCACCACCAGACATCAAGCCACTGCCCGGCGGCAAAAGTCTAGGGTCGGGCTTGATAGGCATCCCAAACACAGCGAGACCCTTTGTAGTAGATGGCCTCACCGCGTTAGCATTAGCTTGTGCCGTCGCTGCTGATACCACCATCTCAGGTGCTGCACCGGCTTTCGTTGCTGCCTTGGCTGCCTTGCGTGCCTGGACGTGGAGTCGTAATCTTGTAATCCATGCTGGAGTTTGTACCTTGGCGCCACGTGTCCGCTGAGCAGCGTCGTATGCATCCCAAGCTTTACAAAACAGATTACCAAAGGCATTGTGAAGTGGACTATGAAGCATGTTGGAGGCCCCCCGGTGCTCCTGATTCTCTGTGATGGCATCCCATGCCCGGTCAACCATAGCACCCGAAGTGCGCCGACGTAGTTCTGCCACTAGGAACATGTATGCCGGGATGGGGAAATGGATATATGTGAACCATTTGTAGCACTTTAAGCTCTCGGCTGCGTGGATGACATTATCGTATTCGATCATTTGTATAGCTTCTAAGAACAACGTTTCACGTTCGACCGCATTTAGCGGCGATGATTGAGACCAGAGAGAGCTCGATGAACCAGACTGGCGCAGGCTAGTACTCATGCGTACGAGAAACGCTATTACTCGCATCTTACATAGTGCTTGCCGCGCGAGTGTGGTCGTAAAAAAGTGTAGCGGGATCTTGGGATCGCAATGACGAATATATGTCTGTTCAATGTGTTGGGCAAAGCCATCCAAGGTCCAAGTCAAACCCCCGTGGAATGGTAGAGAGACTGTCGGCAGGGCCGATGATTTGTCTTCCATTTTGAGCCGTGGGGTGTGTGAATTTGTACTCTCATTGAGTTTATTTTCTTGCAGCCATGGGGCGTCACGCACTTCAGGCTGTCGTGGATAATTGCTCGTAGTGGCAAGACCAAACTCATATCGTGATAGTGCGAATATCATTTCGCTAGGCCCAATATGTGGTGCAGGAGCTACCTTGCCGTCTATATGTAGGTCAGCATCGTTGATGTTGAGTGGAGGTTTACAGTCCCCAGCAATCGCTACAGCTGATACTGTCGAGCCAACCATCTCAGCAAGTCGACGGTCGTAGACAGTCAAGGCAAACCAGAGGCGACGCCGTATTTCAACATCGAAAGGGGTCATTCCAAATACTGCAGGATCACGATGTAGGCCAAGACGATGACCGATACGGATAGCCATCCCCGTGAGACAATAGATCTGGCGGGGATCCATGAACTGGCGGACGGAGATCTAGGATGATATACGTTAGTGATGATGGAGTGTTTGTGTAGAAACAAAACTTACAAGGTATAATGTAAAGGCTTGTAGAACAGTGATATCGCTATTTCGCATGAACCCGGCGTTTGTAAGCGCTTGTTGGCAAGCGCTATGATATTTGACGAGAAGTGGCCGTCGTACTTGACTGAATATCTTCATGCAGGCCTCGTCATCCATTGAGTTTATAGAGACAAAGTATATGGCGAACATTAAAACCTCGGTCTCCTTGGTGACGGTGTCTAGTTGAGTACTGGCCTCGATAACGCGCTGTTGAGTTGTTGGCGCATGGGATATACGTAGTAGAGGATTCACATTGGTGATATAAACTTGCCACAACTGGAAGATTTGGAATGGATGAGGGTGTAAATGGGTTACAGGGCTTTCTGAGCTACCAACTAAGAAAGGAAAGCTATCTTGGCTTTCATACATCATGTCAAATGTGCGGTGGATACGAGAGCCTTCAGCCTCATCGTCATCAGAAGAATCACGGACCAGTTCTTCACTAGCCAGAAACTGATGATGTGGTGTTAGCATCGCTGGTATACTTAATGTTTACTGATTGGAGGATGGGATAGGGTGTGGTCATACCTCTCTGTGGAACGAAAACCATTGGACAGTAGTTCTGGTAAGCATAAATTTGAGTCGTGGTTAGTAAGACATGAGTTTGGCCGCTAGAATCATGGCATGTATAAACGTGTAAGAAAAATTGAGACATATATTTGACAAGATATTGCCATGACATGTTAAACACTTACATTCCAGGTGAACCTCTACGACCACTACCATCAGCCTCTGGACTGGCACTGATACCAGTAGGACTAGCAGACGCATTGATGCCTTCAAAGTCGTTATCGATATCATTAACACCGTCGTCGTTGGGCCCAGAAGCGGTAGAATCAGTCATTTTCAAATCACTGGCGATAGACTCGAACTTGATGCCATTGTCCTGAAGAAGAGCCTCATATTTCCGAAGACGCTCTACAAGGTCCTTTTCCTGAAGACGCTTCTTACGACGGCGTGGTGGTGCGGGAGGGATAACTTTGCATTCAATGCCAGCCTTGACGCAATTGGCACATGGCTTATTTTTGTCACAGCGGACTTTGCGTTGCTGGCACAGGACACACGATGTGCCTCGAGTGAGCTTGAAGGCCAAGGCCGGATCTTCCGGCGCAGCATCGGATAGGTCACGATCGGGCATAACGGCGTCAGAAAAAAGAATATTGATAAGGACAGGCGATGGGGCCAGCTCGGCAGCGGTAGTGGTAGCAGCAGCCAGCAATAGCTGTGTTTAGGATGGCTAGCCTAGTAGGTGCTCGGGTCCGTGGATATGCGTAGTCAGAGCCGGGGGGCAACAGCCTCCTGGTCTATAGTACCAGCTAGCCGGGCAGTATACGGGGGCACAGAGAGAGGAAGAGAGAGTAGGAGAGAGGGTGAGCAGGGCTGAAGGGACAGCTAAGCTGCAGGCGTGCAGAAGTGGACGGACTATTTGGCTTAAAAGTAGCGTGTTTATTGTATTTAGGTGCAGGCTTTGCTGCATAAAACCAATGGGCTCTCAAGGTTGGCTCGGTATTCTATCCTTGAGTGCGGTGTTTCGGGACTCACGAGAGCTTCCGACTCCGAGCGTCAGGTCTGGGAAGGATACAATACGATGAGATGGAGTGATAGCTGGATCAAGCGGCGCAAAGGACAGTGGGAGCGCCAGAGAGATGACCAAAGAACTGGTAGATGAAAAGGCTGGCCTGTGGGTCAAAGAGTTCGATCTGGAGCTTAGAAGGGCAGAATGGGAGCAAATGACTGCGCAGTACGAAGAAAGAGAGAGAGGGGAGGTCGATCGTAGCGTTAGGATCTAATCACTACAGTGAACAGCGGGTTTTGGTTGATGTTTTTTTTCTTTTTTTTTTTCCTCTTTTCTTTTATTATTGTTTTTCACTAGCCTGACTGTCGTTTCGACAAAAAAAAGTCCGTTCGTTAGCACCAGTTTAGATATTTTTTTTTGGCTACTTTTCTCGTGCACAAGAAACAGCCGACAGATGCAACTGAGGTAGCATATAGTAAGATAGCCAAACTTGGACTGTCTTCTTCGTTGACACTTGGTGATTGTATTGGTTTGATTGTCGGTAATGAGTATAGAAGAAGAAAGAAAAGGCCAGAGAAGAAAAGGAAGAAGAGAAAAGAGGAAAGCCAGAGCCAGAGCCAGCGTGAAGCTGGGAAGGGACTCACGTCAAAAACAGAAGCTGCGGTGTGTCAGCCAGGCCTGGCATAAGAGAGAGCGACAAGATCTGGGGAAAGACAAACGTAGAAATGGGTAGCTGCCGTCTAGATTCGTTCGTTTGTTCGATCTGACTGCACTTGTGGGCAAATTGCGCTTGATGCAGACGTAGAAAAACAAGGTCCGGTTGCCGATGGATGATATATGCTCTATAGTTTGAGGTTGGCTATGGGCTAATTAATCGGCCAACAACTACAGTTCGCTGCTCGTTGCTGTTTCTTGGTCGGCAGTAGATCAATCAGGGAATCGGGCAAGTACTCCCTTTTGAGGTGGACGGAGCGGAAAAAACAACAACTACCAGATCCACGTCCGTTTGCCTACTCTTGCTGGTCAAATCTCAAATACTAATACAATTCTTTATTTTCTTGCGCTTTTTCCCTCTTTTTCTCTTCCTGTTTCCCCCCCNNCCCCTTCCTCTTTCTGCTCTTCTTCTCTCTCCATCCTCTAACAAAGTAGCCCCAAAACGTCGTGCTTGCTAATTCCAGCACCGGCGCCGCGGAGAATAACATCACGATATTGCGTTTTGCGGCCGAGCTTCTTTTCTCCGCCTCTACATAAACACTACACCCTAGCTTGTTTTCTTTTTCTTCAGGGCCTTTCAAGCTTTCGGTCTTGGCCTATTCACGTCATAATGCTAGCTAATCTGATCTGGCTTCTACGGGTAGGCTGACCTCTTTTTCGAAACTCCTTGTGGCATTCCATCATCTCTCGTCTCGAGTCGTTCCGACTGCCTTGGCTGCGACTATGGCCACGATTTCAATTTAACTGCAATGACTGCTAGCTGTAGTTGCAATATGTTTATCGTGCTAGTAGGCCAGGAAACAAAGGCTCTTCTCAGCGCTACCCAGAGTGTCTTGTCCCCAATCCGTCCTGGTGCTCCTACTCCTCCTCTTCCTCTTCCTCCTCGTTCTCGTTCTCTTTCTACTTTCCTTTTGCCGTTCTCCTCGTCGTCTTCCATTAGCGATCCTTCATACTACACGCGAGCCTGCAACTCTGAGCCTGCGAGAATGTGACCCAACACTACTAGAATGGCACCCTAAATCAGCGACCAGAGCCCAGAGGCCGGAGCCACTGCAGGTGCTACTACAACTATACATCTTCATAGCCGATTACCTGCGCTGCCGATGGTTTCTTACTTGTGTATCTGTATATACATACATATGTCTGTATGTCGTTTATCAGACAATGTCATGAGCCAACTGCTCCATGTGTCGTTGTGGCTATCACAGAATAGCCTAGCCTTTGATCCGACCAACACTACGGCCAACACTACAGCCAACACTACAGCCAACACCACCTGCCACCCAGACTGACACCTAGTAGACTACCACCCCTACCAAGAAAACAGCAGATCAAAGCTCTGACTAGCGACCGCTCTTGACTGTCAGACAGACTAACTCTAGCTAAAAGGCTCTAGCATAGTAGTCGACACAGCCTGCATGTTGACCCGCCTCATTTCGTTGCTTTGATAGTGCATTTTACATCATTAACGGCGATTTGCTTGTAGATCAGATTTGGCCGGCTATCTGGCCAAACATCCCACATTCCTCTTGGATACCGCTTCCGAGTCCTCTACAACGCTCGTCATGTAATGTTGAGCTTACAAATAGTTGTATTAGTAGCTTGGCTTTTTCTTGCTCTCTTGCACTGATCCTTAGTTCTTGCTTGCTACAAATACATGTAAGATGCATCTATACAGATGTATTAGTATAAGTACAGATATAGTCGTTAGCAGCTTACTTTTCCAAAAGTTGCGCCTGGCTTCTTTCTTACTTATCGTTTAGCGCGATTGCAAGTTTTCGAACAAGATTCATCCTGGCTATAGCCTAGTTCCAGCCCTGGCGGGACTTCCCTCAACATTCCTTGAGCCAAGGCCAAGCATCCCTTGTCGTTGGCAGTCGGTCTAGTTGTATTAGTATCTGTGGGTGCAGCAGTAGTAGTAGTGTCTCTGACTCTTCATGACGACTTTGCCCTGTCTACTAATGCAACTTCTAGCGAACTATTATAGGTCTTGAGCTAAGTCTAACGTCAAGCAGATGTCAGGCTATAAAATAACCTGTAAAGCCCTATATTGCACGGGTGTGCTCACAGCTGGCTGCTCCCAATTTGTTAGCCAACAGGACGGCAGAGAACGAAAAAAAGAAACTTGGCCAACGCTTTCTACGCCTATCGAGAAGCGTGTCCTAGGAGGCACTACAGGCACCACAACCACTACAACCCACATTCCGCAACCTCACCGTAGCACACCGTACTACACCGCACCAAACATTCCTAGCGGATCGTTAACACAACAGCCCCAGCAGCATGTCGACTAGACTAGACTCGTCTATTTCCAGACCAGCTCTAGCTGGGTGTTTCTGTACATAGAATTGGTGCGGCACTGATTCTTCATCACTAGATTATAGCTATTGTTTGTTGTCTCTTTGCTATTGATTTGCGCTTCCTCTTTCTCTTCTTCTGGACTTGTCTTTCGTGTCCTTACTCGCGCTGTTTCCTCTCTCGGTTTTTGTAGAAGTATGTACATAATACGCCTAATCCTGTATTTCTAATCTATTGTCTACTACTAGCAGGCCAATGTATCCATATCTTGCGTGTTTTGTTTTGTTTTGTCACGGTACAGCACTAGCTCTGCCAACTTTCAGTTTTCCCCCGCCTGACTTCGGCATGTTGTCTACTTCGGTCCTGTTGTCTTCGTACAGATATATGCGTCCTCTCAAGCCCCTCTATGTATGTATATGTATATTAGTACCTCTCTACTACCACAAACCCTGTTCTCCATGGCTCTCTTTAGTCTTTCCCCATCTTTTCCGGTAAACTGTCTGCCATTTTCTCTTCGTACTTGACCATGGCATGACAGACAGGCCTGTTTCCTATTTTTTTCCGGGCGTATATGTATCAGGTTAACTGAAAGGTTTGTGACATAATTCATCTGTCTACTTACTATCAGCTAGTCTACATCTTAAGAGTGTATTGTGAATCTTCTACTAACAGCATAAGAACATTATTTCACATATAGGTGGGACTTGGGTTTGAACAGCGTAGCGTAGTAACTCCCGCAAAATAAGTCCCAGCTCAAGCTCCAAGTACAATCGCCTTGTCATCCCCCTTAAGCCCCCTGTGCGTAATTCATACGGACTCCGGTTGTTTGAGAAATTCCACACCCGTAGATTCTTCGAATTTTTTTTTAAAAAAAGCCCCAGATGCTTTACAGATGCCTTTTCCATAAAGCAAACGGACTGAACTTCTAAGTAAAGAATAATAGCACGCAATAATTAGGGCAGATATCGCCGCAGCAGCCGTTCAGTTCTCGACAATTTCCGCACATCAACAAACCAAGACGGCCCTAAATCGGCATGAAGAAAGACCTGGCCATGCGGAGGAGTTCTCAACTAAACTTCTCATGTAACTCATGGGTGAGGGAGTTACGGTGTCCAACAAAGGTCTTTATTGGAGTTTTTGCTGTCCCAATGAAGCTAAATCAGGAAAAACGCTAGAGTAGTTTAAGCAGCTCCATAACTAAAGAATTAGGGTTTGTGGTATGTGTACCCTAGCAGTAGACCCTGGTGATGCCGGATGGAGGCTAGGGCGGCGGGCCTCACACTACGTCAACAACATCCGGAAATCTAAATGCGGCGGAAGCTTGCTCAAATAGATGCCGTTTTAGGATATAGATAGATCCTTTAAGCGCGGAGAAAGCCCCCATAAAGTCCATCATGGCATCCAGAATGAAGATCTCGGTTCCTTCACCTTATGTTGCTCAGTTTTGGTGATCTTCTGACATCGTTATCCTCAACTATGCGCACCCGACATATCTACTCATGTGCCGTTGCTTTCTTAAGTGGGACGGCCGTTGGATCCCCGACCACAAAAGGTAGCTCGGTGGACAAAGGCAATTTGGCCGATTTGATGCCGAGTATTGAGTTGCTCGATCTTGGCTTACACAAACACATATCTCGCGATATAGCTCAGCCTGAAGCCGGTGAATGGACACAGTACAATTACGGCAAGACCGACAAGAAGAAGAAGAAGAAGAAGAATAAGGACAAAAGTTGCCGATCCCGCAGCATCTATGATGTCATCACGCAAAAGGGCTTCGAGCCTAGCGATGCCTCGTGGGATGCAGACTCGCAGACACTATATGTAGTTGACGACAACGGGCGACTTGCTGCAATTCCAGGACACTATCTTGATGAAAAAGCTGATTCCAGTGAAGCTAAAGACTCGGTTACGAGCTCTGAGTTCCAAAAGCGTGATTTGGACCAGAAAGTCCTGGGAGAACAGCTCACCGCCCAGCTGCCGGTATCTTCGGATGAAAAAGACGGAACAAGTGTCCACGACAACGTGCGTATGTGGCAGGTCGGCGAAGACATTGACTTAGAGGGCTGTGCCGTCGACCACGAGTTCTCGGAGATCGTGTACTTGGGCGTCGAATCGCCGGCCACGATTCTCGCCTTCAACGTGACCTCGGGTGCTGTACAACGCAAATACGATGTCGACTCTTACATGAAGGACACCGACCCAACTTCCGAACCGACGCCGAACGGCAATGCGGGCTTGGAATCTCTAGCCTTCTACGTCGCTCCAGATACGCACACGCCGCGTATCCTTGCTGGACGGCAGTCGGATGCGGCCGTGCTCGCTTTCGACCTCACGGCTGACCGCGGTAACATCTACCCGCGCGGCGCAGTGTACCCCCCCGGACCCGGCCGGGACCTAGCAGCGATCTCCGGGTATCTGGGACGTCTGTATTTCGTTTACGACAAGGAATACTTGGCAGTTAGTGTCCCACTGACGCAGTTCGACGATACTATGCTGCGCGGACGTAAACAGCCATACGAAGGATGGCAGACCCGTGAATTTGACTTTGCTATTCGCGGCCATGAGGGTCTGGCCTTTGCGTATCCGAGCTTTGCATGCGTCTACGGCGCCGAAGGGTGTAGCCCGTCAGAGCACGGACTGAACTACGGATATGAGAGCAATGGACAGGGAGGAGAGAGGGAGCAAACTGTGTATGATGTGCAGCTGACGCCGGTGGTGTGTGCTATCGATCCACCTGGAAAGGAGGGCAAAGACATAACGGTTGGCTCGTTTAAGCAGCTGCAGGAATGCTGGCAGGCCTGAGAGCTGGAGTTGGCAGCCAAAGCAAACCCTGGAAAAAAAGTCTTACTTGAGCATGTTGCGTGCTTTGTTGGGTTTTCAACGACACAAACAATGACAGTGACGGCGTAATCTTTGGTCGCCGGATATTTCTGTACTCTGCATGAAATGTACATGTGTACATATGTATGTAAGAAAGTTGTGGTTAAAAGAGGTTAAGCGATGTAGCCTTGGCTCGAGTTAGGGACTGACAAGATATTGGAGCTCGGAGGACTATAATCAGCATCACTTCCACATAGCTTAATAGACTACATCTAGCAATAGGTTGAAGCAATCTATGGGGATTTTAAACTGAGGCTGACTCTTCCTGATTTTTTGGCCTATGAACACGAAATTCCGGCAATTTGGAGATTTCGGGCTTGGCTAGCTACTCGCTTGTTTAGATACATATCTACAGATATAAATATATCTCTATAAAGTGTGAAGAGCAAGTGTCTATGGGCCAAGAGAAGAAAGGCAAGAAAGAACTCGGACAACAAAAAATGGGGACTAGTGCATGTTTTGTTGAATAGTATGAACTAGTCTGTATTTCTAGTTGTATGCTAATGTACTTTTTATCTATATTTGGACTGAAAAGACCGGTAGTGTATGTATGTTTATCTTCATCCTCTCTTATCTTTGTTTGTGCAGGGAACTTAGACGGGCATAACGCCATTGAGGCTGGATCTGAAAGATCGGCATGTTGTGCAAAATGCTGGCAGTGCCAGTAATAGTTGATTAGTTACTAGTTGGCATATATAAAAACAGAACATGCAAAAACAAAAACCCAGTATCTACCCTGTTAGCGTTGCAGCCGTCCGGATTTCCCCATCGGGGATTATGGTCAAATCCATGTACAACCAACCCACACATTGCTTACAACTATCTGTATATCTTATAGTTTCTATGCAGCTGAGATAGAGAGAGAGAGAGAGAGAGAGAGAGAGAGAGCAAGAACGGTTGGCTGAGGATATCTTGGCTAAACTATTCATTGTGTGCTTGCTCGGATAGTTGGTCAGTCACGGATAGACTTTGATATCTTTCTCCTTTTTGCTTGATTGCAATTAGAAATTCTTTATTAGGAGTGAATGAAGCTATGAAAACTGGATATATCAGATGGAGCAAGGTAAAATCCAAGGTCTAAAGTTCTAAGTATTGGATGGCCTGCTGATTACAGGCTTTGCTGACTTGGTCGGAGGCAATATTGGGCCAACCGGACTTTGAAAGAGCTTCCTTTTTTATTATTTTATAACTTTTGTTTTTTTTTTCTTTTTGAGAATGTTCTCTATGATTTTCTGGGCTGTTACTATAAAAGTACGAAAAGAAGCTTTTGTTTCGACTTTAGAAAAACAAATGGCGTTTTCTGCCTGTCAAAAAGCGACCAACAAAACTTGCTGTGGCCATGACATCGGCAATATATTCTATATCATGCAGCCATATATGGATCTTTTGTACATCTTTATGAATATTAGCACTAAAACGATCAATACAAGAAGATCGGTGTTTTATGACGGCCGATTCACCGATGTTTCTCAAATACTGCGGAAGAGTTATAGTATATTGAAAAATTGATATCGAGTTTTCGAGGAAACAAAAGATACATATTGTACGACATCCTGCCGTAAGGAAATCGCTGCCTTTTCTGGAGAAGCCTCGTGCTGCAATCTGCAGAGGCAGAGGCTGACAATGACAGCAACTGCAAAATAACATAGATATATCTGTATCTATCCAGGCAGGCAGAGAGGAAATAGCGGACAACTGGCACGTTGTATCCTCTACTTCTGCTCCTGGCCCCCTGCTTGTCGGCATAAGACTTTTCTTTTCTTTCTTGTTGGCTAAGAGAGGGAAGGCTATGTGCGGTGAGAACAAGACGGAAATAGAGACACAGAGGCAGATAGCAAAGGAAAGACAAGCGGAAAGCTGAAGTTGGCATGGACAAGTCAAGTTCTACAAGGCAGATAGAATACTCAAAAGGTTAGCCGAGCCGGTATCTTTACTCTGCTGAATCCCAGTCTTCAACAGAGCCTGCGTAGCAAAACAAACGTTGTATATAGTTGTACACTGCAGGCGGTCAGATGCTTACTATCAGAGTCTATGTATATATATATATATACTTGTGTCCATCAGTTATAGATAGCTCATATTACAGACACCAGCCATAGACTATGTCTCTATTTATATCTCTATTTAGATACCGCATCTCCCGTACTGGCTGTGCTTATTTTGTTCCTCAGTCACGAAAAATCAAAAAGGTTCAGCAGAACTGTTATCGTTAAACCTAGAGACTGAGATATGCATGAACCGAGAAACATTGACGACGCCATGCATACGACATCATATGTGCATATAGATACGCATACGCAGATGTACAGCTATTTCTCCCCAGTGGCAATACAAGGAAAGAGAAAGTCAGATATATGGCTCTCAAGTAGGGCCGGACTAGAACAAGGCTCGTATATTTGCAAAGAAATGAAAAAAAAAGACATGGTAGGCCACTATTATTAATAAATCAAGGTTGATCTGCAGTCTCCAGCACATCGACTAAAGTACGCCCCTTCTCCCTTTGGGCACCGAAAGCTTTATAGTAATATTTTGTTTTTGTTTTAAAAATACTGTACACAAATACATCCAACCTTATAAATCCTGATTTATATTGCCTGACTGGCGGCGGCCCAGATTCTCCGATCACCCGTTCTGTAGTTTATTACACGCTTTAATCAATATATTATACTTGATATGTAATGTATGATAGTAATCATACACAATTAATATATGTCCCCGGAAAAAACGAACGAACGCCCGTGCAAGGCGTTGTCAAATTCACATAGCATCATCATGCGTTTGTTTTCCCACTCGGCACATTCTTTAATATTGTTTATTTTGTGGTTTAAATCCGCCGATTCTTGGCTGCGGCGAAGCCTTGTAGTGTATTTAGCAAAGTAGTCTATCATCGTCACAACCTAGCCCAAGTCCTCAATCCATATAAATCTAGCCGAAACGGCCCTTCCTACTCATCTTTGTTCTCCGGCTCACTACCCTTTCTCCTTCTTCCTTTCCTGATACGGTCTTCTGTATAAAGTGAGACTTCCAATACACGATCGCCAACCAGAAAAGTACGCTGTTGCCCCTCGTCTAGGAAAAAACAAACCAGCGTCAAGTCGTCTCGATCCAGGAACCCGCCGACCCCCTCTTTCAGAAACACCACGCCAGACTTCTCCTTGTTCTCGTTGTCCTTGGGCGTCTCACTTTGCTAGTGCGTCTAGTGGTCATCGTTTGTCTTCTAATATTGGCAGCGAGACAGTCATTTCTTCCAGGAGCCGCAATATCGATTCTGGAGCATCTTCGAAGTTGCCATTCTGTCTGTACCCTTTCTTGTGTAAGTCCTACCAAACACCAATGTTTTCCCCTCTAGTCTTCTGTGTTTCTGGACGCACCCTTTCATCTTTCTACCCTGCTACAAGGGGGTGGACTCTGCCATCTGGCGATGACTTTCTATGCAAAGTACTTCTGGTCTGCACATATCCCACAAGGTAGTATCTGGTATAAACTCATATATGTTATCGGACTTATCATACAACATGGCCTCGCTTGTAGCACCGCATATCATGGCCGGCCAGTCTGGTCACCCCACAATTACAACCCGCACTATTGGGGACAACGCAAGTGCCTTCTCTACCTATTCGATGTTTTCTTCTCTATCGGCATCGGGACTCCAGTGCATCTTAAAGCCTGATCTCGCATCTGCCCGTCGGTCACCCCCTAGCATTGCCATATGTCTAGAACTAAAAAAAAAAAAAGAGAAAGAGAGTCGGACCGTCTAAAGAGCGTTCTTGTGCCCTGGAACTGCTGGCTATGACCTTCTATCAGATCACCCTCTGTACTTGTTACTGGCTGCAGTTTTTAAGCACCTCATAAGCTGAGCTGCGCATTAGTCTGCATCAGTCGCAAGTAAGTCTTATAAGTCAGCCGCACATCGTATTCCAATCCACATACATACACCGATCCATCCATCCGCCTTGCTGCCACTGGATTAACAGATCCCACCCTTTCTACATCCTGCCTCTATCTCTTCCTTGCCTTTTTTACAGGCTGTCTCCCATTCCATATATAGCCTGACTCGGCCGCCTCTTCGATTTCTGGTTCTGATTCCGTCTCTTTCTTCTTTTCTTCGCTTCCTTCTTCAGTCTTGGTATAACTCCCGGACTGGCGGTAAACTTGGACTTTATAGTAATTGCCTAATTTGCCTTCGCTACCCATCCGTTCCTCGGTTGCTAGCATATAGCAGTTGCCGTTTTGTTCTTCTTCAACCACCTACCTCCCTTCTTCATTCGTTTGTCTTCTGCTTGACTTCGTTCTTACACAATACCTTGCATCGTTTTTAATATTTTCCTTTATATTTCTCTAATTTCCTACATACTAATATCATCCAGTCATCCATCATCCACAAAATGGCGTATCAACATAACCAAATTTCCATGACTGGAAGCACTCTTGCTGCCACTTCGCCGCACCTCGCCAATCTACAAGTTGAGCGCATGCCGAGTGACAACAGCTTCCGAACTGCTCTACAAGATACTCCTATGCAGACCCGTAGCAGCCTCAGTCTTGGTGCTCAGCAGTCTGGCCAACAAAGCCCGCACCAGCAAAACTCGCGTCAGCCGTCACCATTACAGACTCAAGTTGATACGCAGCCTCAGGCCCAAGTCCAGCCTCAGCAGCAGCGGCAGTCACCGCTGCAGCCTCAGTCACCGCCTCAGGGTCAATACCAGACACAGGAGCAGCAACCACAGCGCCATTCTCAGCGTCATATTTCCCAGCAATACCAGCTATCACCAGGCGTGGATGCCTCCAACGAGCGTTACTCCACCGCACCAACCATAGCCGCCAGCTACTATAGCACCGACGATGCAGCTGGCCCTAAGATTGTGGACGGGAAAGTTGTTGACGGACCAATGATGTCTGCTGCTGTTAGTAGACAAGCCTCACACACTGACAATCCTCTTACCGGTGGCCCACCAAACCGGCCACCTGGCGGTCCCCCAGGCCCCGGCTTTGGCCCGCCTGACGAGAGCGACAAGTACTTCAAGCCCAAGTCAGTGCGCTTCTGGCTGATCATGATCTCAAACTTTGTTGCCATCTTCTTGGTTGCCCTGGACCGCACAATTCTGTCGACCGCTACTGCAAGCATCAGTGACGAGTTCAACAGCTTGGGCGATATTGGTTGGTACGGTTCAGCTTACATGTTGACTACGGCTGCATCTCAGCTGCTGTTTGGCCGTATCTACAAGTTTTACAACGTTAAATGGTGAGTTCATACAGCTACAATGGCTGTGCTACCCTGTCTGCAAAATCGTGTCTTACTCCCATCTTACTTGTATTCGCTGTATCATCCTTCTATCATGTCGTAGAAGAGAAAGGGCGTGATACAGAGGAAAAGTCATATTACTGATCCCCAGATAGAGCGTTGCCACATATTGCCACATTCTCTCATATTTTGAGACACTTCATCTTATATGATTCATTGAAATTACCACAAACTAACTATCATCTATATAGGACCTATTTACTAAACATCTTTGTATTCGAGGTTGGCTCTACCATATGCGGTGCTGCTCCAAGCTCCATCGTCTTCATCATTGGTCGTGCTATTGCCGGCATTGGTTCTGCTGGTATCTTCTCGGGCTCGATGCAAGTCATGATTCCCATGGTCCCGCTGCCCAAGCGCCCCATGTTCCAGTCGGCATTTGGCATGGTCTTTGGTCTTTCATCCGTGATTGGCCCTCTTATTGGTGGTGCCTTCACTGAGGCCCTGTCTTGGAGGTATGTTAACTCCTGAACCTACATATGCTTCCCTTGATTTCCCTCTTTGAACCTATTATATGATTTCTCCCTTCAAACCACTCGATATCCGATATCCAAACCTTCTCTCCCTTCTTCATCTCAAGAAAGAAAAATCGAACTTCAGACTAACCTTGTTTCTATCTAGATGGTGCTTCTGGATCAACTTGCCTATCGGCGGTATCGCCTTCTTGCTGCTGCTTATTCTTCTAGATAACAAGCACACTGATAATGCGCACTTGCCCTTGTGGCAGCATGTTATGCGTCTGGATCCCATCGGTACTTTCTTCTTTGTTCCTTCTATTGTGTGTCTGCTACTTGCGCTGCAATGGGGTGGTTCATTGTACGACTGGAACGACTGGCGCATCATCGTACTTCTGGCGATCTTCGCTGCTGCCCTCATTGCCTTTTGCATCGTCCAGATCGTCATGCCTAAAACAGCTACCGTGCCAGTTAGAGTTATCAGCCAAAGATCTATGCTAGCTGGTTCATTCTTCATGCTGTTCCTCGCTGGCGGCATGATGATGGCCATCTACTATGTGCCACTGTGGTGTAAGTTCTAACTTGTGACTTTACCACTAGAACTAAGATAAGCTAACATGTCATTATTTAGTCCAAACCGTCAAGGGTGTAAGTGCCATTCAGTCTGGTATCAACACGATTCCTCTGGTGGCCTCCATCATTGCATCCAGTATCATTTCCGGTATCGGTACTCAAAAGCTTGGTTACTATGTTCCATCTATGTTGCTATGCCCCATCATCATGGCTGTTGGTGAGGGTCTCCTAAGCACCCTCACGCCTGATATCCCTAGCCGACACTGGATTGCATACGAGTTCCTCACTGGCTTCGGTTTAGGTTTCGGTATGCAAGTTGTCAACCTAGCCGTGCAAACTGTGATGCCGCGCGAAGATGTGTCCACCGGCATTGCCATTAGCTTTTTCTCGCAGCAACTAGGTGCCGCCATCTTCGTCTCTGTCGGCCAGTCTCTTCTGAGCAACCTTCTCGAATCTAAGCTAAAGGGCATTCCCGGCATTACTGGTAAACCTACCGTTGGTGAGGGTGCCACCAGTTTGCATGACATAGTGCCTGAGGAATACCGTGGTCAAGTTACGGAGGCGTACAACTATGCCCTAACTCGTGTCTTCTTTGCTGGTGCCATGCTGTGTTGTGCTTGCTTCGTTAGTGCCCTATTCATGCAGTGGAAGGACATCAAGAAGGCGAGACCCAATGGCCCTCCTGGCGCCGGTGGTCCCCCAAGACAGGATATGAGCCGTGATGTTGAGTCTAGCGAGGCTGAAAGCCACGAGATGGGCGAGAAGAAGCGCAAGCAGCAGGAGACGGTGTAAGAAACTGTCTGTTCCTGCTTCGTTAGATCCGGCCTAGAAACGCATTTCTTGTTATCATTCTCAAGATCTTCAAGATTTCAGATAACGATGATTCGCCACGGTGAAAGTCGACTTGACCGGGCATTATGTTGTGCTGCTTTTATTCTCCTTCCTGATATAATTTTTTTCTTTTTCTTTCTTTTAGTTAGCATGTTTCTTAGCATTGCATCGGCAGCGGTTTTTACCGAATCCCGGCATATTTAGACAAACTATATGCAGTTTGTCATTGTTGAGCTTTCGAGTTTTGGTTCTGAGCATAGCAGCCCTTGCTTCTTCATATCTTGTGCTTTTGTTTCAATCTTTTTTCCCCCTTGCCTATTATTTTTCCACTTGTTATCCCTTTTTCACATTGTTCATATTATACGGTCTCCGTCAAATGTTTCTCTGGCGTTGTCTTGCTCTTTGTATTCCTGTTGTTTATTCTGTCGTGTTCCCATTATCATTCTTCGGCATTTTATTGTTTGTTTTCTTTGCTTCTCAAGAGCCCTTCTGGGGCTGATTTATTATGACTGAGTTGTGGTTAGACGAAATACGTATCTAAGATTCCATGTTAGAAATAATACGTCAAGTGTAATTCTATCTTTCAATTTCAAGTAGTTAATCCTTGATATCTTGGCATTGCCTATGTTACTAATAGTGACGAAAGATATTTAGAAATCGTAGGTATACATTCAAGCACCATTAGTGTTACTTTGAACATGATGTTTCAATTCATATGATACGTTATCTCATTTTAAGCACACTGACTACATGGTTTGTTTTTTTACGTCGTGATAACTATCAAATATCGAAGGGATTGTATGAATTTGGCGTTTACTCGAAAAAAAAAATCAGGGTTCGTGGTAATACCCCTAAGATCTATAGTTATCATCTGATACATATGTATTATTTTGAAAAAGAGAGGACCCAGACAGCATAAGAGAACATGAACATAATATATTGACATCATATATCGAAGCATAACTTTTCAAAGATGTAACACATAACCCTAATGATATACCGGTACAATGTAGAAAAGAAGTCAATCATATTAATACGGTGAGTTGATGACGTAACCTAAGGAAGAAACTGAGAAATGAAACTTCTAAGTGAAGCCTATGAGATGCAATAGGCGAAAAAAGAAAAGAATAGTGATACCACCAAGAAACCGCGCCAAAGGAAAGTATAAAATATCGGGCATCATCACAAGATATGAAAAGTGAAGGGTACAGATTCGAAAAAGAAACGCCCGAGAACATCGAAATATAACGAAGAAAAAACCAATGACCTAACCATAAGGACCCAACAAGAACTAAGATAGTAACGATTCCACAAAAAAAAAAGAAAGTAGAGAAAACCGATGTTGGAAGTGAGATACTGTTGGAAATGTATAACCTAGGTTGTATATGATGGAAAAAAGACAAGATTCAAAAGGGTATATCGAAATTGATGACGAAGAAATATATCATGACCAAGCTGGTCCTGTAAGGTTTCGCTGTAAAGAAGGCGGCATACGACGAGCATTTGCCTGTTGACCGCTCTTCAGAATATTATCTACTGGAATCCATAGATCTGTGATATGCGGTGTAGACGCACCACCATTTCTTCTTTCCCTTCGAGTTATCCTCTGGCTTCCATATTCTACTCGGCGTTCCCCAAAGACGCCAGAAGCAGCATCGCTACTCGAGTCTATTGTTGGCCCTGTGGATGGGCCTACTCGACGAAACGAATCTAGATACCCAGTGCTCTACACATGAGATTCAGATTCCTGGTTTTCGCAAGTGTACAAGTTGATGTGTGAGTCTCCCCAGGCAGAAGCAGCAAGAACGGGCTTGTGAGGGTGGAAATCGGTAGCTGCTACAGCAGTGCTGCGTGTCTGTTGAAGGAAGCTAGAATATGGCTCGATACGAGAAAGTTCTTGACCATCCAGATTGAACATCTTGACAGTATGAGATGATGTACCGCTAAAATTCAGATGTTAGCATTGTGCGTATATAACCAGAAATCAAGGCAGAGAGGGTATGAAACTTACACTGCAAAGACAGGTAGATGTTCGTGAAGACTAGCAGTTCGGAGAGTTTCACGGGTTGTCTGGAAGGTATGTAATGGCTTATCAACACGGATATCCCATAGACGGACCTTTCCATTTCTGCTTGCACTCAAAAGCTCGCGTTGTCCACCTCTCTGCATATGGACGCTCATGACCCATTGGCGATCGGCCTCATCACGCCACTTCTTGACCATGCTATCTTGGGGCTTGACACGAAGATCGTATACACGTACTGCGCCATCACCAAAGCCAGCAACGAAGGTGTTACCCGTCATTTGGTCTGAGGTGAGAGACGTCACACAAGAGCCAGATCGTGCAGGTATATCCATCGTGCACATCTCTTTGTTAGCATCCCAGGCACGGATGACGCGGACATCACCAGCGGCTAGAACACGACCACTGACTTGTTGCCAATCAACAGCCATGCCAGAGTTGACATTGCTTGGAACCATGTCGGTCAAGGCCCTCCATGCAGTGGCCAAAACGACATTGCGCTCGTTTTCGTAACTACGGTAGATACGGATCACACCGTCCGACGAGCCTAACATCAATAGGGCTTGGTCATCTTCGTTGATGAATCTGAGGTTGCGTATCTTAGAACCTGGTGGATTTCCGTTGGAAAACCTATTGAGGATGCCCTGCTTCTTCCAGTCCCATACAGTAACGGTGTTTCCGTCATCCGCAACAGCAAGGTGATCCTCGTATTGATGGAAAGTCATCTTGACAGGCTGAGTGTTGTTATTGAGCATACCAAGTTGGTTGTTCCATTTATGACTGCCGGCAAAGGACTTGAGTGGCTGCGTCATCTTAAGGATGCCCTCGTTGCGAGATTTTCTCCAGAGGCGCTCGTTGTAGTCTGTGCTGCCAGGTTCATCAGACTCGACAGGAGTCATCTGAGGTTCACGGAAGTGCCCGATAGACCAATCCAGGATGGTGCTTCGTAGAGGAAGAGTTGGTGGTTTGGTATTATCGCGTTCTTTGAACAAACCCGAGACCGGCTCATCGGCGATATGGTAATGAGCCTGGGCATGGCCTTCGTTGTTTTCGTCGGCAACAGTAGCAGCGGCAGCATCTGCAGGAAGGTTACGCATAGAGCTCGCACGGTGTGTTTGACTTATTGGCGAGGCATGAGGCGTCGGAGGTGGCGCTGGCTTTTCCTCAGCACTGAAGAGAGAAGTCAATGGGAAAAGCATGCTAGCGGTACGGCGAAGCAATCCGGGAGACGACATGAGTGCATTTGAAGGACCAGAGGAAGAATTATTGATGAAGCTCGACCGCGGTGTGTGACGAGCAGCTTGCATTGAAGCCTTCCGATGAAATTGCTGTAGAAGAGAGCGAACATTTGGCTCAAGTTTGGTCTGCAGAAGAGCACTGATGACATGGTCTACTACAACCGTTGCCTCCTTTTGGACCTCGGGATGGGGGTCAACGGTCATGAGCAAAGCAACCTTCCACATGGCAGCGAAGATAGTGTTATAGGCAAGACCCCGTGCACTAGGCTTGATGGAACCATCTTTCTGTCGGTCAGCAGGCATGGCATAGTGTAGGCCAATCTTGTCACCGGCCTCGTCGCCGTTAGACTTTTTGACGAGGATATCTTCCTCTTGAAGCTGCTCAAAGGCGGCAACTAGGAAATGGTTTTGGTACCGAACCACGAATGTCGAGAGGAACACTAGCAATTCCCGGCGCACCATTGGACTTCCGTCATTGTGCATACCAAGAACAGTCCAAGCTAGGCTCTCTTCGATCTTCTGGACCTCTGGAGTGATGTCTGGAATTCCGAGGAAGGTAGTCATGGCATAAAGCATAGAAGCACGCACTTCACAGGTACCGTCCCTTATGAGAAGGGAAAGACGGCCGAGAGCGTTTTCACGGATACAGCGCCACTTGGCCTGTGGTAGTGAGTGCCAAAGCTGACTGAGACACAGGCAGCACCATTGCCGTAGTAGGGGGTTAGTGGTTCTTT
Organism: Davidsoniella virescens; assembly: GCA_001513805.1. Taxonomy (NCBI): domain Eukaryota; kingdom Fungi; phylum Ascomycota; class Sordariomycetes; order Microascales; family Ceratocystidaceae; genus Davidsoniella; species Davidsoniella virescens. The sequence goes on from LJZU01000032.1 coordinate 20,151, forward strand.
CGAGATGAGCGAGGCAGGACAGTATGATGTCAGAAGAGTTACACGACTTTTGTCCAGGCTCGAAATCACGGCAAACCATAGCCAAAATGAAGGCACACATGGCCTTGTGCTCATCCGAATCAGCAACGGGGATGGCTTGATCGGGCTGTAGGATGATAGCAAAATATTGGTAGCACGAATCTTTTACAAGATCACCCTGGCAGGATATATCAACAGCCAATAGACGAGTCCAGATGAAAATCATGACTGGACGTAGCTCCATTGCGGTTGACTGGAGCAGCTTCAAGACGTACGGGAAGATACCGATACTGAGCGCAAGCTGCACAGCCCATGGTCCTAGATCGAGGAAGCGACCAAGAAGAATGAGAGCCCGTACGCGATGGTTTTGACTTAGCAGAACCTGCAGGACGACAGGCAACTGCTCTGGTGGCTTTTGCTTCATGGCATCACCCTGGGTGAGATAGACATGGAAAGCAGTAAGCTGCTCTGTGAAGAACGATGAGTTTTGATACTCATAGTCGAAGCCCTCCTTCGCACTAGCCTCTAACATAGGCAGCTGAGATAGTGCCATATCTATGGCCAAGTCCCAGCTCTTCCAGAGTGGATGCTGGCGGGTATCTGGTAGTTCTGGGTAGGATACAGGATGGCATCCAAAAGTGGTCATAATTCGCTGGGCCAGAAGGAAATTCCGGAATAGCGCAGCAACCATAAGATCTTGGCGGAAGAACCTGCGGAAGACATCACGTGGAAGAGTCGTCCATGCAATAGTATCAGCAATGGCCGTGAAAATCCAGTTTAGTTCACCCAGCGGGGTCCTTCGCTCTTGGAGACGGCCTGGCAATTTCCGTGCTCTCTCTGGAGTTAAAGTAGAATGTAGTGGATTTTGCAATGCAAAATACCATAAGGCCATGTGGATCGGCGTTGTCAGACAACATGTGAAGAGATCGGCTGGCAAGAGCGGATTCGTTGGAAGATGTTCACCAGTCCTACAGGCAGCAAGATGAATATACGGGCGATAGTTGATTCTTTGATGGCTCGGGTCAACCTTGGTCGCCTCATCATCTTCCTCTTCGTGCTTCTGGATAAACTTGTGGTAGTTTTTGACAATGTTTCCAGCTTCTGAGCAGTCCCAAACAAACATGGTAGGCCCGGCAAGCCATGATTGCAGGTCGAAGAGAGATACGGGTATGTATTGAGTGTAGTTTTTGTTGAAGACCCAAAACTCTCCAGATGGTGTTGGTTTGGGCACACCATGGCCATTGTAATGTAGAAGTACACGCTCGTCTTTGGCGTTGCGTCTCAAAGACTGGCAAAGTTTGCGTGTGTCTTCTATCGATGGGTCGAGAAACTGCTTGTACCGTGTTCTGATAGCTAGCGTTTCGTATTGAGACTGGAGTGCCTTGCCGATGGCCTCGAGAGCTTTCGGGCCTACAGGCTGCGTCGGATCGGTCCAGGCTTCCATAACAGCTCCGGGGGTGGTCCGCAGCTGATCCGGTGGCTCGACTTCTAGATTAAGGCATATGGCTAGAGCAGCGGATATGGTCTTTAGACGGTCATGCATGCGCCATTCCTCAAGCTCGAATGTAGGGTTCTCGGGTATGCCGGTCGCATCATGACGCTTGTCGGTAAAATACATTTGCCATTTCTACAACAACAGGAGCAAGTTAGACAATGCCAAACGGCAAGAAGAACGCTGGAAACATACGCTGGCTAGGGTTGCGATAACATCCTCGGACAGATAGTTATCTTCGAAACCATGGCGGGCGCCACGGTAATGCACATCGTCTTCCTGTGCAGTATCGCTGTCATCGCTCCGCGCCTGGAATTCGCTTCTTGTCCGGATGAGCTGTCCTGCTGGCCGACGAGGGTGTTGCCCGGAGGGGTCGGTAGAGGCTGGATCGGCGACATTGTTGCGGTTTCCAGGCGCACTAGATGGTCGGCGGGTGTCATTGTCGTCATCATCTGGCTGGTTATTAGGGTAGAAGGGCTGCTGCTGCTGCTGCTGGATCTGCACGCGGCGCTGTTGGTGAGCATGTAGTTGAGCCACCTGCGATAGCGACATGTTGTTGGCGTTGGAGTATGCTGACCGAAAGTGATCCGGAGGCCGGTCGCTGATGTGAGGCATGGCAGAAGAGCCAGCTACGAATTATTTTTGCCCGGGTCAAGGTATTGTGTATATGCAAGACAGCAGAGGTCGGCTATGGATCGAAGTGGATATGTCGAGAGCGTGAAAACAGTTGCAGAGATGAGAGGTCCTGGTAGCTGGCAAACAAGACAAGGCTGGCCAATTTGATAGCGATGATGGCGGAGGCAAGGATGTCGATAGTGGAAATGGCGATAGCAGTAGGCTTAGAATTACTCAAGACGAAGCAAAAAAGGGCCCACAGTCGGTGAGAGGAATGAATACAGAAACGATGCGACAACGACTGTGAGGACTGACTAACGATATGATGTACAGCTTGCCTTCAGGTGCCTTTAGGTTCTAGGTTTTTGTAAGGCACTGGTAGATATAAGGGTGACTTGATGCGTGATTAGATAGTAACTGTGTTTGTAGCAGTTGCTAATGGCGAATTTAGCCTAGCAAGACCGTTTGCAAACTCCGCTGTTGCTTGGGGATGTTCAAGTCCGCTATTCGAATAGCCCGGGTTTTTGAATTAAACCTTTATTTTGGCGCAAGGCTATGATCAGAAAACCGTGCGCTAAAATTTTGCGATTTAGGATGACTATGTAGGCAAAATTGCAATGTTGTTGATGTTGAGCAGTACAGATTGAGAAGAAAAATGAAGAAAGTATCTTGCTAGAAAACGATAAATATTATTCAGGCGTGAGTGATTGTGCGGTTGTTTGCAGCAACGCATCAAATTTGGCTGGCTTTGGTAATCATATCGTCATGATATACATATCTGTTTATGAGCCTGCATGAAATACAGATTTCAAATGCGGAATTGAACACGGTACAACTCGGAGTGAAATATATGTCATTAGGAAAATTATACGCTGTAATTTGGATTTTATGTGATTCGGGGTTTTTTTTTCTATACTGCTTATGTAGAACATTCATCATGTTCAGTATCTCAACGCCGATGTGGGATTTGGGTTATGCTGTACATATATGTAACTTTAGTACCCTACTTTCGACCTAACATGCACATTATAAGATAGTCAGCTATATTTAAAGATAGCGTACTAAAGATCCGCAATTATTCTAATAATGATAGCGCACAATACACGACATGTTCACATTCCAAACAATACAATATGCCTTCACCGCTGTAATCTTGATCCGACGGCTCTCTTGAATTCCGGCCATACGGCTAACAACTGTTAGACTCAAGGCAACACTTGTCTTGAAAGCTGCTGCGCTAGTCCGCATATGGCTAAGTTGGCTTTGGAAGGTCCCAAGGAAAGTCACGTGCAGTACAAAAGAATTGCCTAGATATCAAGCCGCTTTGGGCCTGGTTGGCGCGACATTTAGCCGCTCAAGCGCCGGCAGCTTCTTTGAGATGCTTCTGTCGGGGTTCTAGAAGCATGTCTTTTGCTGCAGGGAAACTACACCCAGAGGAGCAACAACATCAAGAAAGGTAGACTTGTAGATGATTTCTCTGCCATTTAAGAGAACAACGTCTTCAAATATAGTCATTAATTTTTATAATTTCAAAGTGTATTCGGCAATTGCTATCATCTGGTGGAAGTCCGTGATTGCTAATCCGCCTTGATAACTCTAAGCCTATTGGCTATGTCCTGTATCTTTATGGCAAGTTAAGGCCATATGCAGTATTACATACTTATATGTACATGTGTACATATATTTATCTTCCTTAGCCTGCTTTCATAGTGTTCCACTTTGTTTTCAACCTAGACTATCACAAGCTGTCAAGTAGGCACATAGCCTTGTCTATGGCTACATTGAGATTCGAAACAGTACTAGGCCAATACCAAAAATCTGTAGGAGCTTGCCAATCGCACTTCCAAACAGGCCTATCTTTCAGGAATGGGTTGATATTTATGTCTTTGGGCCTGAGCGTATGCCATGACTCGTATAAAGCTTGCGATCGCTACTTTGCTCCGAAGTCCGTTTAGATGAGTGCTTTGTATGCAGCGATGATCAAAATTAATGGCTCGTGATGAACGATATATTGATGCAGAGTGGCATCTAATACAAACGACATGCTATCAAGCCGAGTTGAGTTTGATTTGTAGATATGTCTATATATGATGAACTTGGCAGCCCTTTCAAAAAGGGTGACATCTATCGTATCGAGGCAGCTAGATCGACTGCCAGCTATGGCTAGAATCAAAAGCATATGCGGCGTAGTAGTTTTACCAAGATTCACTAAAAGACTAACATCATCCTACAGTTTGATGACAACAAGTAATTGAACATAGAATGATAGCCAAGACCGGACATTGCCTAGACATTATACTACATGACTAGGCCTATTATGAGAGTACAAAAATCCAAAATCGAATGCTACCCATAATTTAGACATAGTTTCTGTTAGAGAGAGGTTGGTACTTGAGCACTATTCTCACTATTCTCAAGCATGTGCTCAGAGAATACATGTAACTAGCCATTAGCTCGAATAGTACTTCTTAGTTTTGTTATTTAGTACAAATAGACCATTGTCAAGGGGCCATTTCAAGAAAAGTAAAATAGCTCGGCTCCGATAGATAAGGCATGAGCTTCTTAGCAACTACAACCTCTGCTGTCTAATGGTGAATCTAACTGGACTGGCCGGCGGGGAGGCCGGGGGGTATCCCAGCCAATGGCTTTGGTAGTGACGTTTCTGAGCTGTGGGGGACTGTTGACGATACTACCTCACTAAAAACGAAAAGAAAAAAAAAAGCCTGGGAGTGATAAGCAGCTAGCCAGATCAACCCTCCTAATCCTGATATTGCATAAGCCTGAGGATTAGAAAATCGGAGAGCAAGAGTTTGCGATGTTTTACAGTTGAACTTCTTTAATGGACTGTCAGATTTTGTTTTCAGAGGGAGCCTGTATGTAACTTGATCTTGCGCTGATCCGCAAAACAAGAGGGAGGCCCATGAGATACAGAGCAAACAGGATCTTCTTTGTCTCCCTTTTGAGATCTGCCAAAATTCAAGTCAGCAAGCGACTTAGATGACTTGGTAGCTACGTTGCAGGTCCCGAGCCAAGAACGACAAGCGGAAGATGAAAGCAAGCAAAACTCTAACTAGGCAAACAACGAAGGTTTTAGCCTTGACTGCTCAAGAAGTCTAGTCTATTCAAGGGAACGGACAACCCGCTATAAATCATGCTAATGATAAGCAAGCATATGCAAAACAAGGATTAATCTTCAAGTTTGCTATTATACAATATGTGGTCATGTACTTATAACTAGCTATAGTATCAGAAGTTATGTACAAATGCATCAAGAACGAAGCGTCAGCTTCGCTTCTAGAACTCCACACCGGCTTCCAGCAAAGCACGGGCAGATTTTGGACTGGTGCCGGCCATTCTAACACTTTTCCCAGGTCGATGAAGGGCATAGCGCTTGCCGTGCTTTTTGAGCTGATATCACAACATACGATTATATGCTAAGTGTTTACATAATATACTATAAGGCTAATTAGATCTAGCCGTGAAACCCTCGGTGTGAGAAGGCCCTATTCTGTTGCTGTAGTAGTCTTTCTCACAGTTCAATAAGAGCATCCAAAAAGTAAAAAGCGTTAACTATACAAGACGCCTTGACATGTCAGGCTCAGTGCACTTTTGGCTAGCGCCTTTACCGATGCAAGTCAAAGCAAGGCAAGCCAAATTGCTTATTATGGTTCAGATGTTTGAGACATGGTTCAACTTGCTTTCTCTTCTAGAAACGATGTTTACTGGTGTGCGAGTAATAGGCTGTCGATGGCTGGGTGGATCTTGGCATATGAACATCATGCTGATTCAGAGACGTTGATACACGTTGTTTACCTATAGAGTGTGATTGCGTATAAAATTGGCCAATACATATAGCATCTGTGATTTCAATGTGTACATGTATGTACTGTTCGTATGTATATCAGGCGAACAAACCAGCAAAGGAACCATGACTCCAAGGCGAACGCAGTAGCGCAAGGACCGCCCGTAGGCCCGTCGCCCAGATTGAGTTTTTCTGGTGTAGTCTGGTTCTATAGGTAGTAGTAATGATCTCCAGTCAGTAGCATCACGGGTAAAATGAGACCTACTCGGATATAGAGTACGGAAGAATTCGATCTCGTCTTTGGTGCTTCCCGCCATGATAGAAATACTGACGATCATCCGACAACACCTGTGATGGACCTGCAAACTCGAAGCTCAAGAGCAGCCGGACTAAGAGAACTTTGGAGGAGGATGAGGAATGATTAACAGGGAAGATGCGGTATCATCCATCACCCGTGCATGCTATCCTTTCCAGAATGTACTGGACGGGCTTGACGAACCTTCAACATCGCTGGCTCTGAATAAGGTAGCACTAGTTTCTTTTAGAGGCCTAAATCTCGTAGTCAGCGATGCAACCCCGGAGATGTCTCCCATGGAAGCGCAAGCACCCCCCTCCTCGATCACATCACAGTGTCATCCCACTGGATTTTGTGCTCCATCTGCAACTTCATTGTACCGAACAACCTTCAAGCGGTAGTCAAATGCCATGAGTAAAGGCAGTGAGTTAGTTAGCCCAACAGGCCGGTGTACTACCACGAATCATGAAAGAAACACTGAGTTTGACTGGGGGGGTGAGGGGGCGTGCTCTTAGTCTGAGATCTGCAATGACCAACTAAGTATTGGAATCAGACAAGAACAGAACTACTTATGTAAAATGGTCGCCCACCCGCATAGTTTGTCTCTGCAACGTCTTGACTCTCCCTTTGTTCGTTCTTTTGTGTTTTGTCTTTTCCTTTTGACGCAGAGTTTTTTTGTCACGAGAACACCATTTAATTCCTAGTTCCATTATCCGGTACTAGATCTACAGACTGATCTTTTTTCCATCTTTGTTCTGGCTGATTACACCGAAACAGACTCTTTTCTTGACTTTCGCCAACCACTTACACTAAAATACTTGTGAGCAACCCTAATCTAACCCACATAACAACATCAAAACTGCTCTGCTATGCAAGGCTTCGAATACGCACCACTTCCATCCCGAAAGTCTATCCGGCTGGTCCAAATTGCTCCACGTCCGCTATCTGCGCCTCTTGAAAGCCCAATCATCCTACGCGGTCGTGTAGTTGAACTGTCCTCGTCACGTCTCCGACGAGGCGAATCCAAGGGGCCACCGCTGCGGCCATCCATTAACTTTGACCAATACATCACGCAGCCAGTCCCTCCAGAGCGCTTCCGTATTCTCGAAGACAAAGGTCTGCGTCAGAAACTCAAGGATCGTTTCAAGAAGGACTCGCAAGCACCGGGGACTGCCGCCAACGGCACTACAGCAGACTCTGATGTCTTGCCGCCGGACTTAATTCTTGGTGGCCCGGGAGTCAAAGGTATATCAGCCGATCTTAGTGCTGTGCTGGTCAGTGATGGCCTTCTTGATCCGCGTACTGGTGCATCGTCTATGAACGACTTTGCGCGTGCTAAAGGCCATTTCGTGCGTCCATTGACTGCCGTCCCGGCCGGGGAACCTCCCTTCCGAGACCGCTATAGCTGGGGAGGCTCTTCACATGGTGTCATCCCAGGCAACTTCGTTGCCTTGTCGTACCGCAATGGCTCGCCAACTCAAAATGAAAGCATCACGTTAGATGATAGCGCCAAGATCGTATCAGCCAATCTAGCTGCTGCGCTAAGGCGCTTCCGTGAACTGCCCGTGTTTTCTCGTGATGGTCTTTGGCTCTGGGTAGACGCACTATGTGTTGACGCCAGCGACGCTGACGAAGCTGCAAATCAGCGCTCATTACGGCCGGCCATCTTCCGCCAGGCTGGAAATGTCGTCGTATGGCTCGGAGAACCAGCACAGAGCGAGCCAGTTGCTCGTGCCTTTTCATATATCCAAGAAATCAGTAGGAACTTCCGCACCGAGTACCTTCGGGCATTCGATCATGAGCCAACTGTTAGTCCGGGTCATCGTCATCGCGCCGGACTTCAGTTGCACGCGGCCCGTGTCATGTGGCAGGCGCAACAGACGGCACTTATCGCTACAGATCTAGACGAAGTACTGAAGATGGCAGCTAGTCTATTCACCGTCTATGGAAATGCCTACTGGACTAGGTTATGGGCGATACCTGAGCTGACGGCAGTTGGGCCAGCATCGGCCGTCTTCTGTGGTGAGCATGTGACACAATGGCGACATATCCGAGACGCAGCCGAACTCTTAGCCCCCTATGAAGCATTCTTAACACAGTTGCTTCAGCGTGTTCTCGCCCAACACGGCGTGAAGCTAGACGGAGCCTTTGCCTTCAACTACATCACGCAAATCTCTAAACTATCTACCTTGTTATACGAGAAGCACCGGGGTGGTGTCGGCAAGCCAGAGAATCTTGGGCGACAGATGGATCTCGACGCCGAAGAACACATTGGCGGCACACCTCGCGGTCACGAGATTGTCCGCCAATCTGTGCTTCTAGCAGCACAGACAGACTGCACGATAGCCAGTGACCGGGTTCTCGGACTCATCAGTATTCCCAAAATGGTGACCATCTCAACCGAAGCCGCACGGGCCGAGATATCCACCAGCAAGCTCTTTGCTGAGTTTGCCGAGCGGTGCTTGACTGAAGACTCCTCACTAGCCATCTTCTCATTGCTCGATGGACGCCACGCAGACGACGGCACCCTTCCATCTTGGTGTCCCAACTTTGCGCGACCCTTAGCTGCTCGCGTATCAGCGCTTACGGCGCCAGCGGGTGAAGATGCTTGGCGCGCCAACGGCATTGACGATGGCAAGATCCTGATTCCATGGTCGGCTACGTACTTTGAACGTGAGGAAGGCAAGCCCGTGTTCCGCGCCATGGCATGGGAAGTAGACTCCATTGATGGTCTGGGAGCTGTTTCACCTGTGGATCTCAAGAATATGCGCCTGACTGTTGATTGTGGCGTCGTGCAACCAGATGGCCGCAGGAGAATGCATCGCGATGAAGTCACACAGGCTTTGTGGCGTACGCTGATGACATCGACGCGGAATCCTTCCCGCGCAGAAACCCAAGACATCTTATTTGGACTCACTTGTAAGTATCTCGTATTCCTCACCTGTATTTTGTAGTATATCCGGTTTGGTTTCTAATACTCAGTTCTCCTATTAGCTGAGGAGCCTTCCGAGGCCGATCCAGAGTATACCCGCTGGCACTTCTTCACTGCCTCTGCAGGGCTGATTGTCAGCTCTAGTCCCCTCTCCGATCTTCTTAGTCAATCATCTCAACCAGCCTCGACTACACCGCCTGCCCACCAACAAAGGCACGATGTAGCCACCAATGTCAAGAATCGGCGTCTAGCTGTTACGGCTCGGGGTCGACTGGCACTCGTTCCAGCAGCTACGCAAAAGGGAGATATGATGGCTGTGTTACTGTCCCATGGAACTCCGGTTGTTATCCGCCCAAAACGTAGAAAGGCCGGCGATATGTGGTGTGAAATCATTGGTGAGGCGTTTGTCGACGACATCATGGGCGGTTCTCTAGGACGTATGCTACTCAAAAAAGAACAATGGACGGCTGGTCTGATTTATTTACACATCATCTAGGTACTCAGACTATCTAGATATCATGTGCTGCATGGTTGGAATTCGCATTTTACACAAATTCTGTGACTTGGAATTAGTTTTAGCATTTTATTTTTATCATCTCTAGGCATTTTATCTCTTATCTAATCATTTTGCAATAACACATTCTACCCTATCATGCTCAAATGACAATGAATTGGCGCCTTTTATCACTGTTGGAGAACTAACTGTCTTATCAGTTGATGCCTTGGCATGAAGATTAAACGAAGGGTAATGTTCGATCTTGACAAAGGTTCCTCTTAACCCTCTTTTCTCGCCAAGAGAACTTGGCAAGCCACAAAACGACCTTCTGGATTTAGAAGGTCAGCAGCTCTTCTCACAATATCTACTTACTTAAATACTATACTTGTAGTCACCGACATTTGATTCACACAGTGATGATGATCGTAGGGTATTAAAATCGTAGGCTATAATTAAATAATTCAAAACAAATGCTAATGCTAATTACTAAGGTATGTATGTTATGCAAAGGATGTCTCGCGTCAAGTCCACACAATAATTATGCAGAACCACGACTAAGCTGCGAAACCAACGTTCTCTATCCGTATAAATAAACTTAGGCTTTCTTATCAACCTCCTCTTGGAGAACAGTAACTTGCTGCTCGTCGCTAGCTTCAGGCTCGCGGTTGCCCTTGAACCCAGACGTCTTGAGCAGGTTGAGCTGATCTTCCTGGGCGTCCAGGTGACGGAAGCAGAGCCAGAAAGCAACACCGCCAACAAAGGCAATGATGGCCACAACGGCGTAGTTCCACACAAGAAGAGGGTCACCAGAAAGCGGGGTGAAGGCCTGGCCAAGAGCAGCAGCAAAGGCGCTCATGAAAAGGTTGACAGACATGACGAGCGAACGCATGTTCTCGGGAGCTTTGGAGTAGGCGTACTCGTAGGACGTCACGTTGGTGAAGATCTCGGAGATACCAATCAGAATGTATGGGAGAGACTGGGCCCAGACGTTGATGGGAGCAGGGCCGCAGTCCTCATCGTTGGCGTGGTCGCCACAGGGAGACATCTTGTAGATATAGTATTGCATGACGCAGGCAGCAACCATAGCGGCAGCACCGAAGAAGAAACCGGTAGCCATACGCTTGATAGGGGTGAAGTTGATACCAAGCTTACGAAGGCCGGGGTACAGGATACGGTCGAAGATGGGAATCATCAGAACAATAGAGATGGGGTTCAGGTTCTGGATGATGTCGTTGGGCACACCGTTAAGCTCCATGGTACCGGCCTGGGCAGTCAGGTTACCAGTCATCTGGTTATAGGCCAGGTGGAAGACGGGCAGGAACAGGAAGACCTTGCAAGCCAGCAGACCACGACGGACCTCATCGACCCAAGCGTCATCGTAAGTCATCCATGCAGGGCGCTCAGCAATAGGAAAAGTAGAAGGACGGGCATAGTCCCAGTTGAGGTCGTGCATCTTCAAGATACCGCCGGACTTCTTGATAGTCCACATGATCATCTTGAAGAACTTGCTCAGAACGGAGCCGGTAGGAGGCGACAAGATGTAGTTCTTCTTCTGTGACCAAAGCACCAGAGGGCAGATCAGGAACAGGGCAGTAGGAAGAAGGAAGGCCAGCCAGAAACCGACATATTTCTCAACCCAGACCATGGAAATCTGACCAGAAATGGCACCGATGTTGATAGCAAAGTAAAAGTATAGGAAGATACGGCTGTTGGTGATTGCGGGATCGACAATAACACGCTGACCATCACGTGTCTCGACACGCATACGCAGATCGCGATTCTGCTCAGCAAGCATGGGAGAGATATTGGCCTTGAAGAGACCAGTACCGCAGCATAAAATGAACATACCAATGACAAAGACAGCGAACGAACGGTCAGCGTGAACAATGACCTTGGGGGAGGCAGCAACCGTTAGGACGACGTGGGCAACAATGCCGATGGCAACGGCAATGTGGATAACCTTGTAACGACCATACTTGGCATCAGCTAGCCAGGCACTATCAAGAACAGTGTGTTAGTATGTGATATCAGAGAGTACGTAGTGGTATATATTTCTAGTGGCTTACCCGTATAGGGGCATCAGGTACGCCCAAAACTGGTTGACCAGCGAGATGGCCTGTGCCGCACGGGTTCCCATGCCGAGGGCACCGGGTGTGTTAGATGAAGTGCCGTAGCTAGCACCGGTAGTCGATCCCTCGGGCAGTGAGCGAGCCACGAAGTTGGTGTACAGCACAGCAGAGCCATAGTACGAGAAACGCTCGCACATCTCAGCAAAAGCGATTGTGTAGATGGACCAGTCGATCTTACCGGAGACACGAGGCAGAGTCTCTAGCTCCTCTTCGGTGGGATCATCGTTCAAGCGCTCTGTGGCGGGCTCCGTCGAGTAAACGGGAGGCGGCGACGACTTGTCGAGTGACGACTTATCATCGGCCGACATGTCTTTCTCGCTGGTGACCACCGGCTCAGAGGCCTTGGCCGTACTGTTAATAACGTCAGACATTGGGATGTGAGCAGCAAGAGGTAGAGAGGAAGCGGAAGTGTCAGTCTCGGTGGTGAGTTGGTCGAGATGCCGGCAGTGCTACTATCACAAGATGAATGGATAGTATGTGAGATCCCAGAGACGAAGAATGGCCTGGGAGAAGAAAAGAAAAATATACTTAGCCGACAAGTGGAAAACCGGTGTTCTTAAGTAGAAGAGAATAGTAGATGATGTGGGATGCAAAGGACTTGGCAGGCTAAGCGTCTTGCTGATACCAGATCACCCTACAGATAGATACTTTCATAATAATACTGATAGTGCTGAAAGTGCCGATAACATTGCACACAAACACACAACAAAGCAGACGGCAATCACCCTCATAATGGCCGCTCCTGCCCGGTACGACTCTTACTGTAAGTCGGTTTCGCTGTCACCGCACCTTCCCTCTTTTGTCGGCCCTGCCAAGCTTATTGGCCAATGCTTTGCTAGAGCGCCGCACGCCCCTTTCGAGCCTACAAAGGAAACGAACAAAGTTTGCTAGTCCTCTAGGCTATCTGGGCTTGGCGGGCTCTGTTATCACCGGTTCTGGCCGTTGGCGCATTGGAACTTCTTTCCTTTCTACAATGTAAGCCTCGATATTGGCTGAGCAAATCACGCTGGACGACTTATACGCATCTGCGAGGCCTGGCTCCCTCCTTCTTTACGCTCTATCTCAGAGGCAAAGAGTGAGCCATAGGCTGTACTGAGACAACCAAGTCTTTTACTCTTCGGTCAACATATGTTTAGTGACCTCTGTACAGAATAATATGTTTTTCTTTGGAGATTACTTCCCGTTATTGTAGAAATAGAAGCGCTCTCAGCGATTAGAGAAGTTAGCTTGATATGCCTCAATATCCCTTGCAATGTCTGGGGCAGATGGTGGCCTGGGCATGATCATCCATGTTGATCCAAACAAGACATCATTCTAGTCCCTTGTTTCTTTGAGTAGTCCGTTATCTCCTGTATTAAGAAAAAGATAAACAAGATAAAATGATATCTTCTGACCATGTACTGATAACAGGGTTAGCTGTTGGTTCCTTGATGCTTCCTTGTCACGCTTATAGTGGTACTGGCTATACGTATACAGTACCGGTACGTCTTAGCATGACCGAGCCAAGACTATTCTAGTCTGTTTCTTACTTGCTAGTCTCCGGTATCAGTCCTGGTACTGTGTTATTGCGATTTTTTTTTTCATTCAGTTAGACTTGGTGAGAGTAAAGGTATCACGATTGATAGCATCTCCTCAAGCATACTTTATATATCAAGTCAGTATCTCTACGTGACACTGTCAGCACCATCTAACAATTCACATCAAAGTTTGCTAGATTTGTACGGCTTTTAGAAGGATTCCCGTACGGCTTCAAGTTTGATAGATCGCAGCTAATAGTATCGAAATATTCCTGCTGCTACCTTCTTCGCTTACATTTACTAGCCGAGTACTTTTGTCCGCATGCCAAGGCACTTTGTTTTATAAGCTTCATATCTAAAGCTTTCCTCCGAACACACTTCAGTATTTCAGTATGTACATAGGTACAAGGTCATCCCTACTTAAATTGTATTTACCCTTTGTTTAATGTTTTAACTAGTCATAGTTGTGTGTTAGTTGGCACTTCCCAAAATCGTAGACACCAACATACTCCAAAACCGGGGTGCCATAATTTAAGCTACAACGGCCGGTCTATGCTATGCTTCATGTTTAAAGCACTGGCTATCACAGCCCGTCTCCCGGAGTCTTCTTCTTTACATCACTATAGGAAAGAAAGCCCGAACCATCTACATGTAGCATCTAGCCCTGTATTATAGTTCTAGTCCTGTCTATGTTTGGCTACAGTGCTGCTTGAAACTACAAACTACATTTTTATATTTTACTTTCGTTCATCAACCTTGGCAGTTGTTCTGTACGTCACCTTCCCTGTTAGCCTGTCGCCGGTGGCGGTTTCCATAGACGTAAAGCGACCAGCCAACTCTCAATACCACTCTAGATCTTGGCCAAGCCCCTATGTACGATATTTTCGAATGGAGTCTTCGATTCAGATCACCATATGCAAAAGCTATCGGTACCTGGAGGCAACTAGCCAAAATAGTGCTTAGTAAAAGCACAGTCCATATACCCTCGCACAACTTGATGTCTTAGATCGATGCTTAATCGCGTGCTTTCGTTGTCAGATTACGTTATTGATTTCTCTGACACATCGACCAGCCTTCCCTACTAGGCTGTTCGCTCTGTCGTGCTTGCTTTTCACTGCATAGACATAAACTAAGCAGCCAGTAAAGCGAGCTCTGTTTCATTTACCCACGTAGAGGTCATCACACGAGGAGCTTATGCCGTATAAAAATTCCCGATTCTCAAAAGCATCAAGGATGTTTAGGTTTTCTGGTAACCATTATGTTGAATATCATCACGGTGACTTCATCTCCGGAGACGTCGTTGACCTGTGCCTGAAAATAAACCTTCGTGAACTCCAGAGACGTCTTGGCTTCAGGATTTCGATGCTAATTCGGTCTCTAAGGTGGTTTCCATGTGGTAATACATACATATTGTCGTTCCATGAACAGATCACGGACTACATGAACGGTTTTTTCGCTTAACTAGTGAACTATCGTGATCGCAGGCGTTGATCACGATCTTGAACACAACTCAAATTTACATACTAACGATGAGCCGATATACCTTTACGATGAATTATGTTTGATGTTCTATACATAAATTAAACTTGATCAAGCCATGGCTATCTTAATGTACCCGATATTCATATTGATTTTGACTTTATGGTGTAGCGGAAATCTTACTCACGGCCTTCCTTCCCCAGACTCTCAAAAGGTACGGGTAGCAAACATCAGATATCCATATCAGGGAGCTTGTTGAAGACCTTCTATTCTAGATACTATCAGATCCCCTTCGGTTCCAGTGCATGACGTTTATAGACACGTTTCTAGAAGGACAGGAGTCAAACTATTCCAAAGTTCCCTTGTTCAAGCAAACTTCAAGTTTCTTATCGCCACAAAGTAGGTTATGCAGGAACGAAAGGCCGGTGTAGGATTACTAACTGGCTTAGGCGTTCAAATTGTAGTCGACAATAGCTCTCTGTATTATTGACAGCGGTGATGTAGTGAAGGACTCAATTATAATCGAACAATTCGTAGGGTTACCAAACCAGGGTTATAAGTAAAAGAATGAGCCACGTGACATCGCGTTAATTGTACCCCACCGCGGCGCGTTAGTGAGGCGTCGTGAATCGATACAGCAGAATCAAAATCGAAATAATAACCTACCGAATCCCGTATAGTCGCATACGACCGCTTGCCATTATCCAAGCCGTCCTCACAATGCCTAAGGCTGTCCAAGCTTTCCACACATGAATGGTAGAGCTACAATGGCGGTTCATCCTGCGGCTCACAATAACCTCACCGCTGCTGCCCCGCCATCGACGTTAGCCGCACAACTTGTCGATGGATTCGGTAATAACAGAAATGACGGCGGCGGTGTTGATGGTAATAGCAACCTTATATGTGGTAGCATCGGTAACGATGAAGACGACGAGTTGCGGCGACTGATTGCGGGCGCCATGAAGATTAAGGAAGACCCAAACGCGATCAAGACGCCCAAGAAGCATCTGGAACACAACCACCTACTACTGTATGCTTATGTACGCCTCCGGCTCAAGGCTATCAACTTGGACGGGAAGACACCATCACCTCAAGCGCAGATCAAACAGGATCTCACCGATGTCACCAAGTTCATCGAGATCACCCTTAAGGAGACCAAGACGCTACTAGCCTACAAGGATACATCGGGTGAATTCCTACTGCGCGGGACGGAGCCGTTCTGGGTTTGGCTAATGCCGAAGATAATGTTCTTCTTGGGCCATGAAAAGTGCGTGGGACAAGACGATGAATTGGAGGACTCCCTAGCATATATGCTATATACTGCTATGCAAATAAAAGACACGTATCCCGGAGTATATTGTATTCTGGAGTATATCAAAGACTCAGTCAACGGTTCGTGCCCATACCCAAGAGTCTTCTATCTTTTTCTTTTTGGCTTTATTTCACTAGCCACTTGTGATACTGTGTCTAAACGCATAAATATTACCTCTCAAACCCGTGAAATCGACCTAACTGACATGTCCACGATTATGTAGAGATCTCTGCTGTTCTCCTAAACCCCGAACCTACTAGCTATCAAACTGAGCTACCGCCAACTGTTACTCTAGATCGAATATGTGGTATTCAAGATGCCGCAAAACGCGAACGGCTTCAGTATAAACTCCTTGATCCTGGCCGTCTGATCCGCCAGGCTACAAGCTTTCTTCGAATTCTTACCAACCATGTACTCCTCGAGGCACAACAAGAGATGTTTCTCGAATACGGACTTTGGATCTTGGACTGCTTGCAATATCTTGCTACGGCAGCTGTGTCATTCTACCCGACCTATCGATCTGATATAACGCCCGTGCTTAAGATTGCTCTAGACATTCTCGGACCAACTCGATTCGACACAAACTCGGCTAAAATCATAGTTTGCGAAAAGGCTCCCATAACAGTAGCCTTGATATGTTCCGATTTAGTTAGCTCTCCCACGGTTTTAGCAGAGGAAGAACCCAAAGCCAAAGCATGCCAGAAGATGCTGGCTCTGGCTTTCACTGCATTAACGCATCATTGTACTATGAGGCCTGAAGTTGCCCGAGTGGTAGCTTCTAATGTGCTAGCAAAACTGGACACTGTTATAGCTTTGGCTAACGGGGGTCCCGACTTCCGGAAAACCGTTGATTTACTCCGTGAAGCGGCCGAGAATGCCTCACCTAGCTATCATTTCAGCTACAACAACCGTCCAGAAACGTTCACAGATGCGGTACTACGTAGTCATGTTGAAAAACTGTCACTGAATTGGGCCACAGAAGATGAAACTGTCCAGCCTGACCCAAAGCGTCGACGACGAGACAATGAGGATAACAAGGTAGAAGCTCTTCAGGAGCTTATACATGATACTCTCAAGATATCCGTCAAAGATGGCCGAATGGGCGACATCATCGAGTCTTTTCCCAAACTCAACGACGCTGATAAGTGTCTTGCATTGGAGCTGATATCGCACTTTGCTTGTGCTGCAGACGAAACTCTCGAAATATCGACTGACAAGGCATCTCATAAGAAGTCACTGTCATGTCTTTACTGCCAGACGCCCGAGGTTGCGCCACTATCAGACACGGACCAGAGTTTGGCCTTAAAAAAGTCCTTACTAGAGACTGTTTCTGCTATCATTAGCTTACCAGAGTTTGAGATTTCGCGTAGGCCACGCATAATAGCTATGCTCATGCTGCAAAAGCTAGCTCTCCACATACACACACCTGAGTTATATGATCTAGAGAAATCACCGCTTGGATTGTGGTGTTTGAAGTCGCTACGAAGTTCTATTCGTGAACTGAGAATAGCTGCTACGTAAGAAGATACCTAATATCAACTGCAAGTACCAAGTATTGACCTAGAAATAGTCGCACTTTTACCTCGTTTCTTCGAGATCCGGAGTTTTCTGGAGTAGAAATGTCCTTCATCACACGCAATAGAATGCACGTTGTCGGCTTTCTCAAGCAAGTTTCTGACAAAGATGCTGTTCATCTACACGAGACATGTATCATGGCCTGGAGTCAGCTTGGAAGGTAAGCCAACATCGAGTTACGAACGCTATAAGCCCCATCTAACACGCCTAGAACACTCCCTGAATATGATTTGGTGTCTGTTCTTATTCAATTAGTTGAGTTTCTCGGTAGCGGAAATACCGCAGTCTCAGCTATTGCGTCTATCGAACTTCGAGGACTGGCAAAGAGCCGTGGCAAGTCTGTCCTGAAGATGTTTGAGCCATTCTGGCAATTCCTTGCGTACATGGTTGTTCGGAACCTGACAACAGATGCCCTAATGGCTACTAAAGTGGCCGAAGTGCTCGGCATCTCACTCAGCGACCTCCTTATTCTAGCTCAGCGTCATAGCATCCCATGGCTGGTGCTCGATAACAAGCAGGATGTCATTCGGCGTATCGCGCAAGCCAATAATGTTTCAGTTCCAGATCTGCTTCTTAAAGACAAGGGAATCTGGTCTTCGGTTATGGCTCTTCTGTTAGTCAACTGCACAGATAATCCCGAAGAAGGCGTCATGGCTCATTTCCAACGTGTAGACGATGGATTCAAGGCTGCAAACTTTAATGTTACAGAGATGATCCGCAGCCAGCTGGTTCTGATTATTCACGAACTCTTCAAGCATGCCGTGACCAACGACGAAGAAAAAAAGAAAAATGTAAGCATCTTTGAGACCGCCAAGTATTGATAGGTAGTATCGACTAACCGTAAACTCAAAATATAGGCACAATTTGCACTAGAATGGTGCTGCGTCAAGTTGAAGCTGATATCAGCAAAAGAATACAAGCGCCGGCCAGTAGATTTCATTGGCTATGCTCTGGAAAGCCATATGCTCGGTCTGGTGAGTTCCTTGACCGACGTGATCAACACTTCTGCCCCCGACCAACAAGCCACTATGGACCAGGCCCATTGTATTGCTAGTATGGAACAGATGATCATAGCCTGTAAATCCCATGTGCGTGCTGGCCGAGCACAGATAACGGCATCGTTGCTCTCCGCTCTGCGGCTTGATGAGCTCCGCGGCCCGGCTTTATCGGCCTGGGCGGCACTAGTGTCGAATATCGGTGAAATGGACATTTCAGTGTTGCTGGAGCCTACTTATTATATCGTGATCCAGTACTGGCCAATGTTCGACGATGCAGCGAAGAAAATAGCAGCACAGATGATACTGGATCTATACAAAAACTTCCCGCATCTGTTCAAAGAGCATATATTGAAGCTTCCAGTATTGCGCTTGACGCCGGAGCTAATCAAACTGGACGACGAGCTGGGCGAGTATAAGCAGAAGTCTATAGCTCACATGAGCATCGAGCGACTTCTCGATGTCTTCGTGGAACGCATCACACATGAGAATTCGGGAGTTGTGTGGCTGGGTCTTGGAGATCTGATAACATTTCTCAGAACACAGCAATCATGGATTCAAACATCAACTCTCTCTGAGAGCCCTGATGCGATTGTATCGCGGTTGCTCCGTGCATTACTCGACTGTGCCGCGAGGTTCAACGGCCTTGATTACGATATCTCGCGTATGTGTACTGAGTGCCTAGGTATCATCGGATGTCTAGATAGCAACTGTGTTGAAGCCAATAAGGAGCAGAGGTCTATCGTGATGTTCAACAATTTCACGACAGAGAGTGAAAAGGCCGAATTTGGGTTCTATCTTCTTACAGAGGTACTGATCAAGAGCTTTTCGTCGACTACGGACACGCGTATGCAAGGCTTCCTGGCTTATGCCATCCAAGAGATCCTCGACAAATGCGAAATCAAGGCTATGATCAACAGCCCGGGACGGCGTGGTGGCAATGACATCATCAAAGAATGGGATAATCTGTCACCTAACGATCAAATGCTGCTTAACACTTTTATGTCATCACGATATGTCATCAGTAGTACACAGACGGTTTCTGCCACACTGCCAGAGTTCAAACCACAACGTGAATACTCAGCCTGGCTGAAGGACATGGTCTATTACCTGATCACAAATCCACACAATAAGAATGCCCGGCTAATCTTTGCGCCTCTATCGCGTCTTGTCAAGGCCAAAGACACATCAATTGCTGAGCATATGCTGCCTTACACGTTCTGCCATGCCGTGATTGGTTGCTCGCAGGCTATCTACGAAACTTTGATCAAGCAGGTATTGGCTATTCTGGAGTTCAACCCGGAAGATATCTTCAGTCCAGAAGAGATACGCCATAGAAATCGATACTACGAGGTATGTTATCTTATTTATAATGTCTGGTATACATAATCATTACTAACTGTACTCAGAGCGTCTTCCGAATTCTAGATTATCTGATGCGCTGGGCGCAGAAGAAAAAGGTTGGCCAGCGTCTTGATAGTGACAAAAACGCTGATCTAGCAAGAGTGCAAGGTTTTCTGGATCGAATTCCTCCGCAGCTCATTGCCCAGCGCGCCATTGCTTGTAATCAGTTTAACCGAGCATTGTTCCATCTTGAACTACATATTCGTGAAACTGGTAAAAGCAATACGAAAACAGCAGAGACCACATCCGGAGACGAAAGCAACGAAGATCTCATGTCCCGGCTACAAGATGTCTACGCGCAAATCGACGAGCCTGACGGCCTTGAAGGTATCACAGCTCATCTCCAAGTCTTGGATATCGATCAGCAAGTTCTTAGCAATAAGAAGGCTCAGCGATGGACGGCGGCACAGACTTGGTGCGAATATCGACTATCATCAGAGCCTGATAACACGGATGTGCAACTTGAGCTTTTGACATGCTTGAAAAACTCTGGCCAGTATGGTAAGTAGCTCTGGTATATTCTCTGTATCTGTATACCGTACTAATCAACGTCATATAGACGTTCTCTTGAGCTATGCCGAGAGTATGAAGCAACAGCCAGCTCTCGAAAACAAGGTCAGTTCCTTTGCAGTAGAAGCTGCGTGGGCTACGGGTCGATGGGAAGACCTCAATAAGCACGTTCGATCTTACAACAGCAATATTCTCGACGATTTCAACCTTTCTATTGGTGAAATATTCCGTTGCCTGTATAACAAGGAATATGGGGCTGTCCCAGGAACCATCACCTTAATACGTGAAAAGATATCAGCGGCCCTTACAACCACATCGACATCATCGCTCCAAGCTTGCCGAGACTTGCTATTGCAGTGCCACGTACTTACCGACTTGGAAATGATATTGGCTCATAAAGATCGTGGTCCTGATCCCGAGGACCTTAACAATGAAGGCGTAATGGCAAGCCTGACACGGCGTCTCGAGGTTCTTGGGTCGTTTAAGAACGACAAGCATTATGTCCTGGGTATCCAAAGAGCAGCCATGCAATTATTGAGGTAAGAAAATATGATTTTTTAAGTAGCTCATGCGGCACAGTTGAACTAACATTAATTCATATCTAGCGATGTTTATACAAACCTCAACATCTCATCTTTATGGCTAGCTTCAGGCAAGCTATCCCGTAAATCAGGGCTCATGCAACAATCTTTCAACGCTGTCCTTCACGCCTCCAATCTCAAGGATGGCTCTGCTATCATCGAAAACGCCAAGTTGCTCTGGAAAGAAGGCCATGACCGTCGAGCTATCCAGTTGTTAGTATCAGCCACAACTGGCGGCCAACTTAGTATCCCGACATCCGCCATGACCACTGGTTCGGCTAAGAACTCCGTTCCTGGATCTACTGCATCTAGTCGCGGAGCTGAACATGCGCAGAAGCTCTTGATAGCTCGAGCTCATCTCATGCTGGCTAAATGGCTTGATGCTACTGGCCAATCCAACGTCAGTACTTTACGCGACAAATTCCAGGCTGTCCCCCGAATATGTTCGACATGGGAAAAGGGCCACTACTATCTAGGCCGACATTACAAGAAGATCTTGGAAGCAGAAAGCAAGCTCGATGTAGATGATCGTACTGATGCCGTTGTGCTGGGCAGTGTGGCTCGTGTTATCATCGAGAACTACATGCGCTCTTTGACCTTTGGCAACAAGTATATTCACCAGACACTGCCACGCATAATAACAGTATGGCTTGAGTTCTCGGCATCCATGGATGTCACGGAAGCTGCTAAGCAGACTATGAGCAATGAACTTATCCGGCGCCGTACTGCCGAGCTAGAAGGTATTCATGCATGTCTCGAAAAGTTCCGCAGCAGACTTCCAGCGTATATCTTCTACATGGCACTACCCCAAATGGTAGCGCGTATCACGCATAAACGGCCCGATGCTGTCAAGATTCTCGTCAACATCATTGCCAAGGTGGTAGGAACGTATCCTCAACAGGCGCTTTGGGGAATCTTCCCGCTATTGTTGACGCCGCGCAATGCTGAGCGTAGTATCCGCGGTAAAGAGATAATCGGGCTGATCAAGCGTGCTGATCCAAAGATTGATGGCAAGCCTGTGGCCGATATCATCCGCAAAGGCGAGAAGCTGGCTACTCAGTTGGTATGGCTTAGCCAGAGTGGCGATTTCCAGAGCAATAGAACGACAACGACGACTTTAGCACAGCTCAAGTTCAATACGGCATGTCTACCGTGTCCATTGGTCGTTCCGGCTGAAAGCTGTCTCATGGCTAAACTGCCCGTCATACCGGATAGCCGATCTAGACGGCATAATCCATTCTCAGGAGACGTAGTCACGATCAAATCGTTTGAGCAAGATGTTCTAGTCCTAGGATCAATGGCTCGGCCGCGTAGAGTCATCGCCATCGGTTCCAATGGCCAAAAGTACAAACTGTTGATCAAGCCCAAAGATGACTTGCGTGCTGACCAGCGTCTTATCGAGTTCAACTCCATTATCAACAAGGCACTCAAGAAGGATCCCGAATCAAGTAAGCGTCAGCTCTACGTGCGTTCATATGCTGTTACCCCGCTTGGCGAAGAAGGTGGCATCATCGAATGGGTAGACGGCTTAAAAACCCTTCGTGATATTCTCCTAATGCTATATAAGCAGCGTGGTCTAAGTAATATCAACTATCCGGCTCTCGAACAGCTGTGCAAACAGGCAACAACACGGGATATAACTCTTTACACGCGCGATGTACTGGGCAAGTTCCCGCCTGTGCTTCATCTTTGGTTCATCGACAACTTTCCCGATCCCACTTCCTGGTTTACGGCCCGCCTGCGGTATACGCGGTCGTGCGCCGTGATGTCGATGGTAGGTACTATTCTAGGTCTCGGCGATCGACACGGCGAGAACATCTTACTGGAAGAAGGAAACGGCGGAGTCTTCCACGTCGACTTCAACTGTCTATTCGACAAGGGCTTGACCTTTTCCATGCCGGAGCGCGTGCCGTTCCGGCTCACACACAACATGGTAGCGGCCATGGGCATCTATGGCTATGAAGGGCCGTTCCGGCAGTGTTCGGAACTGGCACTTGCGACGTTACGTCAGCAGGAAGAAACACTGTTGACAGTCATCGAGGCGTTCATCTATGATCCGACCATAGATCTTATGCGCGATAAGGGCCGGCGATCGCGAACTGATAGTCGAGTACGTATGACTCCTCAGGCAGCACACGAGGGCGTCAAGCGGAGATTGGCTGGATTTCTTTATACGGAAGTTATTCCGCTGGGTGTTGAAGGCCAGGTAGACGAACTTATCAAAGCGGCTGTAGATCCAAAGAACCTAGCTGCCATGTATATTGGTTGGTGTTCGTTCTTATAAGTTGAGTTACATATAAAAGGAGATAGACTTGCGTAATATTTGCCATTTAGAAAAACATGATACGACCATGTAGATTATTCATGTATAATTGTTAATTGTTAGCTTTACTTGTCCCCCCAGCTTAAGTTTCGTCCATATGAACCCTGAAAAGCCTTGTTTTTAATTCTGTGTTGTTCAAGTTGTCATCACGATGATATCATAGTCGGTTGTGAGTTTCGGCTGATTTGATGTATTTCAAAAGAGTTTTTGCTTAAAGTGCCTATAGTGCCTAGTTATCTTAGCATACATGGACCTTTTATAGAGCCTGTATTGTATCCGCTAAAGCTTGTGGTCTATTATCTGAAAAGGCAAATATAACCTCGACTCTTTGTTCTTTGTTTGTCTAATCTTTGTCCTTTTTTTTTTTTTTTTTTTTTTTTTTGGGAGGGGCCCTTTTTCGGTTTAAACCAACGAGGAAAAAATAAACGAGCTTGTTTGCAATTTTTCTGTTTGCATGAGATAAAATTGTACATGTACATATATCAACATATGGGAAAAGGAGATGGTGTTTGTATCATATTTGTTCTGAAGAAAGACTTCCATTTCATATAATTATAGCGGCCGATTGATCAAATTCAAGGCCTGAAGAGCCCGTTCTTGGATTATTATATGTCTGTTTTGCTCAAAAAAACTTTATAGCGGAGCCGCCCCAGCAACCATACTTTTTACTTTGCAAAAAAAGAACGCGTCAAAATTGGATATTTTGTTTTTTAATATTCTCTTTTCTAGACTTTAATTTTGGGAGCTTGTCTTTGTTCCCTCTTTCCAACGTTTTTTTTTTTCTTTTTCATTTACTTTCTCTTCTTTTTTCTACCCTATTATCTTTGAAATTACGAAAATCCCTTTTTTTTTTTTTAATTCTCCCACAAGACTATCTCTCCATATTCGTGACGATTCTTATCCAGTCTCTTTTTCTTTTCCTATCTATTTTTCTCAGTCATCTACTAAATTCTAGACAAGGCTCTAGAGATAAGCGCGTATTGACTTGTTCTCATTCATCCCGTGATCTTGATCCAGAAGCGAAAGGACATAAATACTAGATGATCAGTTGATACAGTTCCAAACATCCATTTTACTGAATACTAAATTTGCAATAATCCTGCTATCTCTGTATCATAACATCAGTCATCAACGCCTTTTCAGATCACTTCGGGCATATAATTTATCATGCCTCAATATCGCGTTGGTTAGTAACATGTTTGATTTTTCATCGATTCAAGCCGCCATCTAACCTTTTTTTAGAGGTGTCACCCAACAATCGGGCAGGCTGTGTTGATACGCAATGCAAGAAAGATGCCATCAAACTGACGAAGGGTGAGATGCGTTTCGGCACCTGGGTCGAGATCGAGGGCCGTGGCTCATGGAAGTGGAAGCACTGGTAAGTCTTCTCGATTCATCGTCTGACATATATGGCCATCGAATGCTGACTTTTTTTAGGGGCTGTGTGTCTGGCGCTCAACTAGCGCATGTTCAAACCGAATGTATCAATGATGACAACATCAACATGGATGCCCTTGATGGCTTTGACGAGCTTGAGTAAGTTGCCAATAATCCGTAGACATGGCGCGCTTCAGCTGTCATATATTCTAACAGAGCTATAGAGACGAAAATATCCGGACAAAGGTTGAACGTTGCGTGAAGCAGGGCCACATCGACCCTGAGGATTTCAAAGGCGTAAGTATCTTCGCTATACCATAAAACTTGGAAAATCATTCGTAAATTCTTACATCATGTCTATATAGGACCCTGAGTTCAACAAGCCCGGTATGACCGGCATCCGTGGCCGTGCCAGCAAAAAGAAGGCAGCCAAGGAAGAGGAAGATAATGACAAGGAGGAGGAAAAAGAGGTAAAGTCTAAGTATGCCGACTCCGAAGTCTCTCACTTTTACTAACAAAACTAAGAAGAAAACCCCCAAGAAAACTGCTGCTGAAAAGAAGGCCGAAAAAGCAGCTGCGCAAGTGGCTGATAAAGCTGCGGATAAAACTGCTGACAAAGCGGCTGACAAAGCAGCGCCAAAGAAGCGTGGCCGCCCTCCCAAGGCCAAGGCTGAAGCCAAGCCCGAAGAAGAGGAGGAACAAGCCCCAGAAGAAGAGAAGCCGGCTCCCAAGAAGAGAGGTCGGCCGGCAAAGGCCAAGGTCGAAGAGCCCCCCGTCTTGGCTGAAAGCAAGCCCCTTGTCAAGCGTGGACGTCCACCCAAGAAGGCTGTTACTAGTACATCAGAAGAGGAGGAGGCCACTCCTGCCAAGAAAGCACCCACCTCTGCCAAGCCGACCCCAGAAGGCAAGGCCACGCCTACTGTTCCTGCAAAGCGCGGCCGTCCTCGCAAGTCCGTGGATGCCAGTGTCGTTGCCTCTCCTACTGTTGTTAAGCCTGCTCCCGCTCCCGTCCCGGCACCAACAGACTCTCATACCGAGAAGACCGCGGAAAAGCCCAGGGCCAAGCGTGGCCGTCCACGGAAGTCTGTGCAAGCTGAAAAGGTCGAGTCTCCTATCTCCGATGACTCGGCTGGAGCGGCTGCCTCAAAGCGCAAGACAGTTGATGGAGAGGCTGCTGTGCCAGATGCTAAGAGGCGCACGCGTCGTTCAATCAAATAGTGAGTTCCTTGCTGTAACTAAACGAAATTCACCTAGGACAAGGTCATTGAGTAATCGCAAACGTCATAGAAGGGGGACCTTGGGGAGGGGGAACATCGTAAACTACAGTACAAAGCTATGCCCAGCTGAATAAGACCGAAAGAAGAAATGACGTTGGAGATAGTCAACATATACACTGATATTGAATAAGATCTTCTATGCCGTCCCACATTCGATAGCCTGTAGGAGATATAAGTGACGAATGTTTTCTGCAATCTATAGTGAGCTCTGTCAAACGATGAGTGCAGTTGTCTCGGGTTTGTCAGAAGAGGGGGTTTCCACGTTGGCAATAGTGGATATATCATGGACAATGGTTGTTCCTTTTAGCAAATGACGACGTGGGCTTGGTGGGGATCCTTGTCCTGACTAGATTCATCCAAGCCTCGTGCGGACAACAAAGAGCCATTGTTAGTCTACTTCAGACTAAACTTCAATATGATTTAGACCTGTTACAACGGAAGATAGTCGGAAGGAAGTCTACGGTGCACTGCATTCGATCATCTAAGCGGTGCGAGGTTCACGACATGTCACAGGCAGATGTATGAGTAAACTAGTCCAAGTCGTAGTACAATACTGTGTTATTTGCTGATTAACTATTACTGTGTGTGCTAGATATCAAAGGAAGGTGAAGGGTGGATGATGAAGAGTGTAATGGGCAACGCCAAAGAAGTGAGGACATCCTTGATGTTGAATAAATATGTTTATGTTTGTGAATTTAGTGCAGATATTAAGAACAAAGATTGGAATGTTCATTAAATAAAACCGGAGATTAAGAAAAGGGAAAAGGAAAATTACAGAGATATACTTCATAAAGGTACTGTTCCACCACAGATTGGTATTGCCGTGCAGTTCAGAACAGGAATAAGTGAGGCCGATAGCGACGCTCGCGTGATCAAGGCGGAGCGGAAAAGCTGAGTATCTCCCTATTCCTGTCAGGTTCTACCCAGCTACCTGTAAAAAGAATGGATTAAGTAAAGAAAAGGAAAGTAAGGCTATCATCAAAAGAAGATGCAAATTGAAAAAGAAAAGCATCACACAGATTTGAAGCAAAGATATAAGAAGCCGATCTGAGCAAAGCTAATGAAAATGTTGGAGAAGTCAGCAGCAGTAACTTCTACCACCACTCTCACTCAAAATTGCATATTGGATCAGAAACTATGCCCAAGAAAGCTTGATAAGAGACAAGTTTTTCTTTAGGCATCGATGGGCCAGGGGCGGCACTTGTTGGCAGCACAGTAGCCGCTGCAGCAACCGCCCTGGGAGACACCGTTGATGAAGCAATCGCTGTAGATAGGAACACAAGTGCCCCAGCACTTGACAGCAGTGACGGGCTGAGGAGGACCGACAACAACCTGGGCAGTTCCATCAGCAGCGAAGTTGCCGACGACAGCGGACTCTCCAACAGTCTGGAAGGTGCACTGGCTCAGAGCATTGAAGTCGGGAGTATCAATGATGTTGACGTTCAAGTCATTCTCTGTGAGAGTTGTTAGATATTGAAAAATCACATCATGATGGGAGGGGAAGGAATAACTTGGAAAGATAAAGACTTACGGTTGGTAGGGTGGAACTCGCCATCGACGGGGAATGACAGGTTGTAAGAGGCTGCAGCAGCGTGGAAGACAAAAGTGACAGTCTGAGCATCGCGAGAGTCAAGTTGCTGCGAAGGAGCGGCAGAGACAGCCGAAACGGCGGCAAGAACGGTAGCCAGGGAGAACTTCATGGTGAGTATTAGAAAAGAAGATGGTTGAAGAAAGGTAAGTATAAAGTTGTAAGAGAAGTGTTATGAAGGTGATCTGAAAGATAGAAGAACAGTGATCGTGGTTGAGTGATGAAGGACAAGACTCTTCTTCTCCCTCTAAGATGTGGCCGTCAGTCTCCTTCTTATACTCATGAGACAGGCTCCTGTTTGCCATCGAGGTCATGCTGTGACATTACCAACTTGGATCTTCCTCAGCTCGCCTCAAGAGTTCATCGGTAGACAGTCCGACTCTGTTGACGAGTTAGTATTAACTAAGCTCGTAGCCGAGCCATGATGTCTTCCGAGATAAAATCAAAATTAATCAATTTATACGTATAACGATACACTAGTGCCCGAGCTGTCGTTGTAAGAATAAGACTAAATTTGCCAACGTGCTAATTTAGCATCAAATCATTTACCGAGTAATCTAGTCTATGACTATTCTGCGAGGATAGCTGAAGCAAGCTCGGCGTGTAAGTGGCTTTACATGCATCCTAGGCTATACACTATCCATGGACTGACAACCTTAAACGGCCCACAGCTCTATGTTATACTACACGAGATGTGAAGACGCCGCTATCGGAACTGAACAACCAATTGCACATACTTTTTCTCCCAGAAACAATCGTACACAACATCTATCTCTTTGGCATGCAAGCATATCTCCCGTCCCTCATCGAACGCCTCCCTTGTTTAAAGCACGCCCTCTTCACGATCTAAGTCTTACTACATCTTTTGATAGTCTCCCATCGGTATGAGCAGCCAGTGAAGGTAAAAAATTTATTCTTAACCAATTAAAGAAAAGTGTTTCCCGTTCATCCCTTATTTTAGTCAGCTATCTTTTATTTGGTTGTAGCCACTGTACATACACTATTGCTAGCGTTCATGGCAATTTGGCAGCTTTAGCGAGGTAGGATACGAGGTTTAACTACGGTTTTCATGAAATGGACTAGACTGTATTTGGCACTTGACCACAGCCGTAGTAAAAATAGAATAAAAAACCTTTTTTCCACCGCCATGGGTGGCTAACTTCTCTTTCGTACTACGCTACTATGTCGAGTTTTGCTACTACCACAAGCACAGCCCATCTAACGTTAACTTTGCCCCCCCCAATATCATTCATTGATTAGGGTCCACTAGCAGTCAGAGTCTAGTACTAGCGGTACTTCATTTAGAATATCGTTAGGGAGAGTATGATATCATTTCGAAAATGGAGTATCTTCTAGTGACAACGAGGCTCTGTTGCTACAAACCCAATGTAATCACTACTAGTGTAGTTGGGAAAGTTGGGGAAGTTCAAGAACGCGATGTATCGGCATGTGAGCTTTGTTCACACAACGCCACTGTAAGCATAACTATAGCAGGGCGCTCGGGCACTCTAGTTTATAGTAGCCAAGACACATCATATGGCTTACACGCAAGTCCTACTTTCTCCCGACAGAAGAAGCAATGTCTCTAACAACGAGATTTTTGTTTCGACCGTCTGCGTGCTCAAGTGTTTATTGCCGGTCTCTTGATTCCTCACAGGGCTGTTCGTCATATAGAAACGGCCACATAGTCGAGTAGGGTACTGATGGGATACTTATCATTGGCCTAATAGATGTAGATGGCTATTAAAACTTGATCATTCTGTCTTGCTGCTTCCCTGTCCATCTTAACGTCACATCTACATGGATTACTGTTCCACTATCCCCCACAAATTGATATACTACCATTCTAGACTAACCGCTAGAGTCCTACCATTTGCGGATCTTGATGTTGCCTTCCTTATGCAAATGCTATAGTAGTGGTGCCATCGTACAGTCAGCTATAGTCTACTCACCTTGTATCACTATAGCGGCATGTATATCATATAAAGTGGTCCCTTTGATCAAAGTCGATATATGCTATTGGGCGCATTGCATCCTGTCTTTACTTTAAGTGATTATGACGACAAATGCATCTAACTGACTAGAGCTATAGGACACGGCCTCAGTTTGATTCGCCCTATCTTCAATCTCGTTGGGCTGACCTTGTGGCACACTGGGCTCATCCAATGGACGGGCCAAGGACTCACATATCCAGTGTAAGAAAATCATGAATGGAAGGACTCGAGCCATGAGACATGTGCAATGTTAACAACGCAGTGTTGTAACATTCTATCCTTGGTGCACGAAAAGCAGAAGATGGTACATCATCTATATCTTATCACCGAATGACATCTCGGCAGACATTAGTTCCTATACTTCACTTTTCGTAATACTCTTCTCTAGTCGCAATAGTTGCCTTATTAGGCATGAGTATCTAGCCTCAAATGCCTACTAACATCCCGTAATTGGAGGTAATGAACAATACGAGCTGACGATACCGAGCATATGACTTCTTCATTTCTCACCAACAATTTGAGCTTATGAGGGCTAGTCACTAGAAACAGCAGTATCGACGAGTTACCCCGAGACAATATACGATTTTGGTGATCATTTCTGTTTTCAGCTGCTTCACAAATAAGATAGTATTACGATCTCCAACCCGGTAGACCCCCTTCAACGCCCGGCGCTATAAATATTTGCCCAAGGTCAAATGTAAAACCTCAATATATAAAACTACCGCCCGAGGGACTGATGGTTTTAGTTCCGTTTCTGTTTCTACAATTAAATGTTGCCATCCGGGCTGAATAAGACAAGACAACAACAATTACTTCCGATAACACGTTTTCTGTTCCTAGCTGGATAGTTTTTTTTTTTTGTGCCCCAAAAAAGGGAGGAAACGGGAAACATGAGACAAGAAAAACTCTTCAGGTTGCCATAAGAGATAACTAAATACTAGTTGAAGGGTCCGTTAATTTTCATCATTGCCTCGGAAGTTCAAAACTTACTTGAAAAGGAAAATAACTGCAAATTGTACTAGATAGGGTTATACAGTCATCAGGGTTTAATGGACATGGTTGCCATGCTTCTTCCAACGTATCCCCAATTTTGTGTCTTCACTTAAATTCTATACAATTGAGTAAATTAGCTGAATGTTTGGATAGAGTGTATTATACAGATACACGAGTGTTCACAGGCTTGAGCTGATTTAGCCTCTATCAGCGTTGCCTAAATGTAACAATGGTCTCTCAGGGGAGAGATGTGCTAATACGCTTGTTTTGTTTCCTCTAAGATGCTTAAGGCACTGTAGATCCCCGGAACGGGATCTCGCACCGGGAGTAACGTTATATCTTTGGCTAGATCCTTATAAGGTGGATCTTCTGTAGCACATAGATGCTCTGAAGATAAACAGTAATCGTACCGGGAAGACATCCTATCAATTTCACGATACCGACAGATATGTCTTTGGACTTGCACACACTAGTTTACACTAGTTTATGACATCACAACTGTATTCAAGGGTTAATAATAGCTACATCTAACTATGTAAATATCAGTTTATGTTAGTACATTTTATTTCATCTCCTGTTACGATGATACCCGTATCTTATTGATGCTGAGAAAACCTCACGCATTTGGAATCTTTGTGCCTAAATCAGGGCGTCATGTTTCACCAACGTGAATTCATCCGAGGCTCTTTGTATTATTTACTATTGTCAATTTTCTTTTCGCAACAGCAAAAGTTCCAATAATACTAGTTTCGTCAATAAAATACGTTTTGGACAAATTCTCATTATGCTCCGCAAAGTTGTCTGGCCGGTGAGGCGATATGCATTATATCGAGAAAATAGAAGACCGGGTGGCGTCTATGACGTCGTTTTTTTTTAAGAAGGCAAGGTAAGAAGGAATTGAACAAAAGGGTCAATACATAGGATTGCCCAATTAAGCCTCGGCCATTTCTTCGCTAGTTCAGGGCTTAGGATACCGAGGTGCTACATAGCTATTAGAGCTCTATTTCCACCTTAATGAAAATGAATGGAAAAAAATCTGAAAAAAAGACCGAGACATATAACCTATTCATGGACAGTATGAGAACAATGGCAGAACCAGATGTTTCTTAGGTAACTAATGTATTGTGATATATATTCAAATACATAACTATCTAAGCAAAAACTTATATCATTATCTTGTATCATTATCATAAAACAAGAAAAGGAGAACAGAAGAGAAAAAAAAAAAGAAAGCGTAATCAAGACAGGCCTAGGCAATTAGCGGCCTGTGCCATCTAGTCAGGCCGCAATTCTGTGTCGGCTTCCATCGGTGTGAAGCCTCCGATGCTTATGCATAGAAAGCACACGCTCGCTCTTGATTCCGTCATGATCGTGGCTTAACCGGATCTTCCGTCGACTGCTATGACCCGAAGCCTCGCCCATCTTCCGCATGCGGCGCTTCTCACGTCGAATGCGCTTGGTCAGTGCGATCAGATCAGCAACCTGCTCCTTGACAAGGTAGTCTTCGACATAGAAGAAGTATTCGGTCTCGTCGAACACATATCCACGAGCCCGCAGAGCCGATCGGCTTACGAGGTCTTTTGTGATCTCCGTCCACTGATCGCGCGGGGTACTAGACTCGATGCGACGCTTGTTAATCTCAACTGTCGTCACACTGTCGCGACTATCGCGTCCGTTTAAGATGGGTGGGGATTCACGACGCATAGTAGATTCTTCTCCGTCGGGAAGGAAGCGCGCGCGGCGTACTCCGTTGTATCGCTGCCAAGTAACTTCCGCACTGCCACCACCTGCACCATTCATGCGAACCCGCTCGGTACCCGGCGGCACGTCGATGATGGTCCAGTCACGTGTAGCCCCATTATAAGCCTCGCCTATGTGACCGCGGGAATCGATACGTGAAGTAAGGCGACGTCCTTCCTCATCAACGGCATGGTCGTAGTCAAGTTCTACTGCTGAGTGACTGTGACGGTGGCCTTGGATGTGGCGGTGCATAGGCGAGGCCGAGGCAGCGCGCTGGCGGGAATGTGAGTGGGAGATACGCAAAAGAGTATCATCTTCACCACTACCGTTACGATGACGGACGCGGTCGTCTTCCTCGATATCGATCTCTACAGCGTGGCGGTGGCGAGAACGGGAACGGGCTGGCGGGGCCGGAGGTGGGCGTGGGCGAGCGTCAATCATACCTATTGAAGAGTTAGTAAGTATAATAAGAGATACCAGGATATATATACCAAACGTACCGTGGTCAACGCTAGTGTAGTGAGTGATAACATCTCTTTCCACGGTAGGCTCGTGGATCACAGGAGCCGGCGCCGGCTCCGGAATGCGCGGGCGCGAGACTGACCGACGACGCTGGATGTTGATCTCAGTCTCCTCATCAGTCTCATCGTAATAGTCACTATCGCTGTCCGTGAAACTATAATCCGACTCTTGCTCCTGCGTGCGGCGAGTTATACGGATATTCTCTGTTTCCACACCACGGCGATCTCTTTCCAACGGTGGTGGTGCACGTCGAGGGGCGATGCGATTATCATACTCGTTATCGCGGGTCGAGATGCGGATCCTGTCGCGGTTGATGTCACGGTCGTAATTGCTTCCGGGGTTCTGACTGATAGAGCGCACTCGCGGGCGTGTTGTGTACATGTCATCTTCATCCCGAGAACGGATGACTAGCTGACTGTTTTCTACTCGGCCATGATCTGGGCGGAGGAATGCCGGTGGCGCACGGGCGGCCGGCTGGTAGTTGTCCATGACGGCAACGCGGCGGCGGCGCTCCTCGTCAGAGTAATAGTAATCATCATCACGACGACGACCAACCATGGTGGCAAACGAGATAAGACTGTGTAAACGATTGGGATATGGGATATAGTAAGTAGATATAGGCTATGGTGACCTAAGTCGGGCTATGGCTGATATATTAGCAGTGACGTTCTACTATGATAGTATGATCGAAAAAAGAACTAAGAATGAAAGAGAACGGAACACAGCGTACACTATTAAAGGAGGGGGAGAACGATATATGTAGGTAAGCATAGCAACAGCGGGGAATGAGAGTCAGATAACCAAATATGTACATAGATACATGCTAACAAAGAATTACAATATCATTGTGATATGATGCATAGGCAGTCAGGCTTCTATCCATAGATTCAGCGTCTGACATGCAGCAGACACTAGTCGTAAGTCAAGGTGTAGTAAGAGGGGGCATTGTAAGCGAGCATATCAGGATGGAGGTCGGCTTTACTGAAGGCTTGTTCTATTGTACAATCTGGTTCCGGGCCAGACTGTATGCACTAATACTACCAGTGATAGAAAGATGACTACACTGTACCGCAATGACGCACGCGCTTGCTGGACCTTGGATATCGAGAAATGCGCAGCACTGTTAAAGACTCGGAGACAATATTTGTACATGTAGATGCCATTGACAGGGAAGCACCCTGTGACCTTGTTTCCTGACTAGCCGGCATATGTACGTCAGAAGACCAAAATTAAAGCTGAAATTTGCTTATTGTAGCATCGCTTCCCGGTATATTGTGAACGATAGGCTCAGTATCAGCCCGAGATGATTTATAGACTAAAGGAGTGTGTAAAATGCACTACATATGCACCTTATGCGCCGGTGTTGGTAACAGAGAGTCTCGGTTTCGGGTTCGTTGGTTGGTGATAGTATGATGTGCGAGAATGACTAGTTACATGTACGACTTTGTAGCGCTAGTAGATGTGGTCTAGTAGGATAGTGAAACATAGACGACTCCAGGCCTCAGACAGTGATCGCAGCAAAAAATAATCAGTCACCTACACAAGAAAAAAAAAAGACTAGCCAGCCCATGACTTCATCGGTTAAGCCTTGTCTGGTGATTCGCCCGCTCAGAGACATGCATTCCTTCCCAGAATCTTGTTATTAGCCGTTGGTCCATCAGCATGACGAAAAGGTCTGTCATGGAACTATATATCGATAGCCCGTAAAACACTGCAGACACTGCAGACACTGCAGACACTGCAGACAATGCGGTTTGTGTGGCAAGTTGGCCAGATCGCTGGCCGGGAAATCATAAAACAAAATGTCACAGGTGCGCAGAATTCAACAAGAACTATGATTACTCTATTCCCCTCGCATTAAAAAAAAAACCAGTTGTGTAGACCAAAAACTACCAAAAAGATGCAAAGTTCGTGCGGCCAGGTGACGTCTATGGGTGCAGCCATTTGGCGTCTAGGCTTCTCGATCCTTCTATAGAAAAGTGGCTGCAGATGCTAAAGGCTTTGTCGCCAGGATCAGAATAGGCTGTGCTGCAGGCCTACAATTACAGGATCTAGAGGCTGCTTGTTAGTATTTATAGGGCTGTCTAGAAGGTGTATTCACTTGTACTTTTTCTGACTTCTATCGGGCGTTTAGGCGGACACGATCCTAAATTGGCTTTGACACTACCATCGACAGAAAAGATGCTCGCACATGGGTGTGCCTATCCAATCGACGGATGACGGAGGAGGTTAGAGATCGTACTGCGGGCTACAATATCTTGTGTAAGGTGTTCTTGCATAGTCGCATAATTCCTTTTATTCTTGTATCGAAGCGGCTTAGTCAGCTGGAACAGCAGGCAATTACTCCCACTTAAGAGACGTCCCGGAGCCATCTCCCCAACAGCCATGTTAGGAGGCTCCGATGCCATCAACATCATGGGTTTAACTTGACAATTCCGAATATCATGAATGCCAATCACGAGGCTCGACTATGGTGTGTGTGAGTCAGGCCGACGAAACCCCGGCTTCGTCGAGCCTGTAGATCAAGGAAGGTCCAAGACGATAGATGCCGTCTTTTTTTTTTTTTTCATTCAATTTTTTCTTTTTTTTATTCATGCCGTCTATATCCTAGCAAAGCAACATCCAAAGTCGTCGCTGTAAAGTGAGCCAAACCTTTTACGCCTCGCTAACCTATTGCAAGCCCACGATGCTTGCTCTAATTTGCTACAACGGAAAGCATCTTAGTTTGGAAATTCCGTGGGTTTCAAGAGCAGATATATAGGACTACGGAGTCCCTTCCATAGGAAGCTCCTTGTGTCTAAAGCGGGACTAGCCCACCAACAACTACTGAGCTACGGATAGGTACGGCTAGCTTCCCAAAGTGCCCTCTGTGATTCTAGTTTCTATACGATGCTTTGCGGCATTTGTTTAAATGGCGAATATCCCCACGGTTCCCTCTAACTCTACTCTCGAGTTTCACTCCTGTCTCCATTCTCATCTCCATCTCCAACTTCTGGCATATCGCTTCCATCATAATGGCTCCCCTCAATGCTGGCATTATCGGCTACGGGTATGCCCCTCCACCCCCCACTTAACTAACTAACCCTAATGGCACATCGTATCATACACTAATTCTCTGTCCATATGTAGTCTATCGGCCAAGGTATTCCACATCCCCTTTATTAACCTCACCGACGATATCAATCTATACGCCATTGTCCAACGTACGCCGAACGAGTCCAACTCCGCCCCGGCCGACTATCCGGACATCAAGCACTATACTTCTACCGACGCCCTATTTGCCGACTCTGCTGTCGACTTAGTCATCATTAGCACACCTCCCAGCCTACACTTTACGCTAACCAAGGCGGCCATCGCTGCTGGCAAGCACGTTCTTTGCGAGAAGCCCTTTGTGCCTACTAGCGCTGAGGCTGCCGAGCTTGTGGCTGATGCCAAGGCCAAGGGCGTGCTAGTGTGTGTGTACCAGAACCGACGATGGGACGCCGATTTCCAGACTCTCAAGCAGCTTCTCGATGCCGATAAACTGGGTCGTGTGTTTGAGTTCCAGACACACTTCGACCGCTTCCGCGCCGACAAGGCAGAGTCATGGAAGACTAAGATGACACTAGCGGAGGGTAATGGTCCTGTGTTTGATCTCGGCTCGCATCTGATCGATCAAGTGTACAGCCTGTACGGAAAGCCCGATCGTGTATATGGTAACTTTGTGAACCAGCGCGCCGGCACATTCACCGTTGACGATGCCGACTCACTAAATGCTCAGTTGAGTTACGATAAGCTAGGTCTTAGCGTATTTGTTCGTATCAGTGTTCTTAGTGCCGAGGTTCAACAGCCACGCTTTTGGGTGCGTGGTTCCAAGGGTAGTTTTTACAAGACTGGCCTGGACACTCAGGAGCCCCAGCTTCGTGCTGGTATGAAGTATGACGATCCTAACCTGGGTATCGAGGGATCTGAGTGGTACGGCCAGTTAACTACCCTTCAAGCAGACGGAAGCTTTGCTAAGGAGACGGTGCCTACTATCAAGCCGACAACATACAAGCCGCTATTTGAGAAGTTCGCCCAGGCTATTCGGTCAGGCAAATGGGAAGATATTCCTGTCCCAGCTGACCAGGCGGAAGATGTCCTGCACATCATCGAAGCAATCATTATGAGTGCGCGCGATGGTACCCAGGTGACACTATAATAACTTTCTAATATCCGTGTGGTGTTCACTTGGTGTAAGATATGCAGTTGTAGACTATTATATGATAACAAGGGTTTTTGTAAATTCATGCTCAACATATATGAAAATGCTGTAAAATCATTTCAACAAGGGTATACTATGTATCTATCGTTCAAAGCACCTACTCCTCAGTTGGCGTACGTCGCACATTTAAGGGAATAATCCACCCCGATATAATAGCCGCTCATCATGTAGCCACGTAGTCTAGCCGTTATCGACACATCATCTCGTCACTTTTGCCGGACTAGTGCCTGTCCCATCCGACGGGCAAAGTGAAACACGGCCAAGACACCTCCGAGGACATTGTATACTTCAACGAACTCGAATGGGTACTTAGTGCGGACTTTTGTTTCAATATAGTCCTTCTTTGCTGAGGCGCTAGTTGGGAAGCGGCCTGTGGTGAGGTACTCTTCCATAAGAGCGTCTTTCTCATACCAACGCTCCCGCAGCCATACTTCAAACTGTTCTGGGGTCTCCAATGGGATATCGGCAACGCGGAATCGACGCCAGTGAAAGTTGACAGACCTGGGTGGCCGGCCTTGAAAATAAGTGCTCTTGAGTGTAAAGTAGTCTTCGCCATATCCGCCGCGACTGTTCATGAAAATACGGTTAGACAGCGAGCATATGTCAGATATTGACTGGAGATATGGAAACTTACGGAATGCCCTCGTATGCTACAGCGCAGTCGTACAGATACTCAACTGAGTTGCCCAATTGTTTTAAGCAAAAGTAAGTGCCAGTACTGCGTGGCAAGATGAGGTGCTGTGGGTTCTCGATTCCAATCTTGTCAGCCCAGGCCTGTGATCTTGGCCGGCTATTGGGTGAGATGTTGGTACCCTCGGGAAATAGGAGCAACCACATGGGATCCATATACTCGTCTCCGTTGGGTGCTAAATGCCTTTGCTTTAGCTTGTCTAGTCGGTACGCCATCCGTGGCTGATCAACTGCCATCTTGCGCGACATGAAGATGAAACGGTATAGTTGCATTCCCAACCCTAGGATCGGCACTTTCTTTAGTGATTCCTTAAGAATTATGTAGATATGACCGTGCATCTGTGGCCGGTTAGCATATCCAACCCACCACAGGTACAGCCAGTCAGTATAAATCTGGTGGTTTGCGATCATGACCAGACGCTCTGGGAAGTCAAACTCGACACGACCATCGGGTAGACGCCGCATCTGGTCGGCAACAGAATCATCGCCGCTGATCCGGATCGTGGTTGGACCCCACCATTGCGTGACAGTGATAGCCAATAGCGCAAACGACTGCTTCGTCAACGCTATGTATGAGTAGTAAAGTGGACGGTTTATCCAATACAGAGGCGACCCGATGATCTGCGTAAGGAGGATGCTATGACACGGAAAAAATCTTAGTATTCTTTACCAGGGAAAGCAGATTGGTTATAGTGGCTTACGCTATACAGCCCATGATAAAGTAGATGGCAAGCGCAACTCCGCGTATAGTCTGCATCACCACACCATGCTTGATCTCGCCAGCGGGATGCATATCAACCGCAGCACCTTTCAATAAGGCGTCCATGGCGATTTGAATAGGTATGAAGAATATCAGTTGTTAGAAATAAATTTGCGAGGCAACATATGGAAATGTTTTTGAGTTCGATCTCTCAAAGTTTCGCTCTTAAGTTTTTCTCGATACAAGCGAGACAGGTAAGTCACGAGGCAGGAAGGCACGCCTCGCAGGGAAGTTTCTCTTATTCCTTAAACGTGTAAGAATACAGAAAGTGCAATGTGGCAGTTAGTCAGGTAGCAGTTGTCGGGTGGTGCTGGCGATATCAGACGACAAACAATAATGATTGAAGAAAAAAAAAATCGGATGGCAATTGTTCGATTTTGGCAAGTCACGTCTTAAAAATTTAAGATTCAGCGTACTATATGAGTAGGTTATTTTGTTCAAACAAAAATGACGTCGCAGACAGCGGGTCAAGCAAGAAATAAAGACAGGAAATATCTAGGTCAAGAGAAAACCGAGATATGCCAATATCAAACCCAAACAAAAACCAATTCAGTAGCTCTATTCAGAACAAGTCAGGCTCTTAGAGATAGGTAAACAAAAATATAAAGTAAAGTAATACACTATAGTGTAATTAGGAAGCAATATTCAAGTTGTTGTCGAGGGATGAGGTAACCAACGGGAGAAGGAAATAAGATCTGAAAAGTGACAGTTTAGGCAGAACTTGACAGCTTCTTCCATAAGAGATTCACTGGCTTTAAGCTTTGTGGGCCGGACGAGGCGGAGTCAAGAGTACCATAGTGGCCCGAGATGCCGTATCAAAGTATTATTCTACTGGGGACAGGCTCATTGGAAGTTTTAGTACCACAACAGCCCATTTCGTCCTCTTCTTTTCATTAGAGGGCCCCCTAACATTACGTTCTTTCACTGTATACAAATAGATTTTCATGTGAATATTTTCAACTAATCCATTTTATTCCTTCAGGTCTTGTGACGCAACTGTGGGATAAAAACGAAAATTAAGCCGTTATTTAGCATGTGCAAACGAAAATTATACAGCCGAGACTATCGACACGACATCGAGACGGGCCTATTGGTTTCCAAGTTCAAAACCTGGTATTATCAATAGGCAATTTTCACATCATCCTATAGATCTAACAGTTACATATACAGATTTATCATACCCTGCTATCGTGAAATATTAAAAATCCAGAGCTTCCGGCTCGTTCAGGTGAGCAGGGATACTAAAGTTGCACTATGGGCTGGAATAAATATCCAGCGCGGGGTCATTATAAGCAATACTGACGGTTTATCAAGCTCAAACCACTATGAATTACCTAATCCCTTGGTACACTCGTTACCGCACAATCGATTCTCGTTTATTTGTTTTGCTAGGTGAACTGGTCTTATATGAATCAATGTTCCTTTCGGCAAATTCATTTGCCTGTAGAGCTTGAATTTGTTTTGATTGATTGAACAATGAAAGGTAGCGACCACATGGTTTAGATCATAGAACACAATTCTAGATCACATGTAACTCATGGTCACATTTATCCTACCATAATCATTCTTATTCAGCCTATCAAGGCTTTGTTTAATGTCGAGCTACACATGAAGAAAGAGAAAAAGAAAAACTGAGTGGCCTATAATGGAGATGTACATCACCTTTTATAAACTGAACCTTGTCAGAAATAGAGGCACGTGACGATTATTTCCAAGCTTCAATTCAAGAAGCAACTACATAAAAATAGGTATCTGTATAATCCCAATCTGAATGAGGGACAATATCATTATGCTCAAAACGACGGTCGAATAAGCCAACTGTGGGGCTACAGGGTGGATTTTTATTTTGGTCTACAACCCTAGTTAACCCGAACAAACTCAACTAACCTCACGTCCTGAAAACGTCTCGGTCTATGACGATGAGGATTCTATCTTCGGCGTTAAAACATTTGTCAATTGAAAAGCTCTAGGAGCTGAGTCTTTCTAGTTAGTAGCCTTTGAATTGTATCTGGGGTTAAAACTAGAATCTCGTCTTCCGCATAATGCAATCTGTCTAGAATCTGTTTTCATAAAGTTTCTTGTTGTTTATACACTCTTTTTTCTTCGTCCTTCTTTCTTGGAGAAACTCTAAAACAACATACCACCCTAATCTACAATTTCGTGTCTCCGACATCTCGGGCAATTAGTACCGGATATGTCAAGGAAAAGCACGCCATCATCATGCGTTTAACAAGTACTATGTGCTTGACTTACATCACCACAGCACCTGGTACTGTCCATATAAGGCGAGCTGGATTGCGCCATGCGATCCAGCAACATGGTAGAAAGATGATGCTAGCTTTCTCACATCGACAGGCTCGGAGCTTTTCACAAAGCTATGCCCATTTTGAAATGCGCGATATCCAGTCCTTACCAAATCGCATCACGCCACGGTATCTGCGGAGTACTGCAAGTGGTTCTGACAGCGAGTCTTTCATGTCGCTAAGCTGGCCGAGTCCTCTGCACAATGTTTTACTTGTACCAAAATTACAAGCACCACATGTCTTCGATGCCCTGGTCAAGTTCACCAAATACATATGGACGAACTACCCTGATCTAAACATCGTCTTGGAGCAACATGTCGCCGAAATGATTCATAAGAAGCTGCCATGTCCAGTATACACTGGTAGTTCATTCGATTTACCGACAAAAGTTGATGTCGTCGCTACACTCGGCGGTGATGGCACTATCCTGCGCGCTGCTCGGCTATATAGCATGCATAGC
The DNA here is from genome assembly GCA_001513805.1 of Davidsoniella virescens. Classification (NCBI taxonomy): domain Eukaryota; kingdom Fungi; phylum Ascomycota; class Sordariomycetes; order Microascales; family Ceratocystidaceae; genus Davidsoniella; species Davidsoniella virescens. The sequence goes on from LJZU01000032.1 coordinate 61,573, forward strand.
AACGTGCCACCTATGCTCTCGTTCAGTATGGGCACACTGGGCTTCCTGGGTGAGTGGAAGTTTGACGAATACAAGCGCGCATGGCGCGAGGTCTACATGAGTGGCAGCGGTGTCCCCGCCGAGGACTTACAAGGCCCGCATACTCGATTAGCCGGTGCGAATTCGAAAGAGTCAGCCTTGCATGCTCTGGAGAATACGTCATGGTGGCCGGCAAGCCGAGGTAAGAGTATGGGCTCACATAGAGGTTCTCGTATGCTTTTACGGCATCGCCTAAAAGTTGGTGTTTATGACGAAGAAGGCCAGAATATATACAAAGATCTCATATCATCGGACCGTCTTAATGCCATTCGGGAAATGGAGGACACAAAAGAGCCACCGGCGTTCCATGCTGTCAACGAGCTACTGATACATCGTGGTGAGCACCCACATCTAGCCATCATAGACATCTATATCAACAATCAGTTCCTCACCGAATGTGTCGCCGACGGTATATTACTAAGCACCCCGACAGGATCAACAGCGTATAGTCTCAGTGCTGGCGGTGCCATCGTGCACCCTTGGGTGAAATCTCTATTAATCACACCTATCTGTCCTCGCAGTCTGTCATTCCGTCCGCTTGTACTCCCCATAAATGCCAAAGTTAGCTTGAAGCTCAGCAAAAAGAACCGTGGCCACGACTTGGGAGTCAGCATTGATGGAGAACGCTTCACGGGAATTCGTAGTGGTATGGAAATTCGCGTTGCTGGCGAAAGATTGCGCTTCTTAGAGGAAACTGATTCCTGGACTGGCGGCGTGCCTTGTGTTCTGCGCGTCCCATCAGTCAGTCGGACGGATGGAGAGATTGCAGATGATCACGATGGATGGGTTGGAGGACTCAATGGCTTACTGAAGTTCAACTACTCCTTTGGCGAACATTGAAAATCGATGTATCACGCTTGGTTAATTTCTCATGTTTTGATATCCCTGAAGTGTATTCCAGATATATCTGGAGATGCTGTGTGCTTTTATCATTTATCGTTAGAAAAAGCGGTTTTATATTACACTATACTGATGAGGCCGATAATTCCATACTGATATCATTATTACCAGTGCTCCCAGTGCACTCATTATCATCATCAAGTCTTAGTTACTTTTTTCTGTGCTTATTGCTTATCTTGTTATCACTTATACCCAGACGACAGCACCCAGACCATCCTCGTTGTTGATGGTGCCAGGTGTGCTGACATCTAGGGTGGCCAAAAGGTCACCCAGTCTGCCTGTCGTCGTGTTTCTAGAAACAATGGCAACGTTGGAGGAAGTCTGGCCACCAATAGCCACCAGCGTACCATCTGGGTGGATGTCGAAAGTACGGGGGAAGAACGAATGAGCGCTAGTCAGCTCAACGAACTCCAGCTTTCCAGTAGCAGGATCGATAGTGAAGGTAGCCATGGAGTCTTCCTCTGTACCGAAAGTCTCGTCGAATCTGTTCGAAACATACGCAAAGTCATCGCGGATGTGGATTTCAGCTGCCTTGGCACCGGCCTGTGGTGTAGTACCGTTAGGGTAGGTGCTGACGGTCTGGGCACTGGTAAGCGTCAGGCAGTCGTCGTACTTGAGTGTCCAGTACGTCACACTGTTGCTCAACTCGTTGACTACGTAGAGACCCTGCGCACCCGCTGCGTCGATGAACTTCCGGCGGTCTTTGCGGCTAGCGCCAGTGGTGTAGCTTGAAGCAGCCCAGAACGCGCCGTGGCGTGGACCATCACCACCAGCTGTCACAGCAGAAGGGCACTCGGTCATGTTACCGGAGCGCGCGTCAATGCGCCAAATGCGCACTAGGTCGGCACCCAGATCGGGCGTTAGCAGGAAGCGACCGGTGGGATCTACAAAGGTAGCATGTGGGTGAGGACCATCTTGGCGCTCAGCGTTAGAACCAGGGGTAGACATGGTGTAAGTGAAAGTCTGCAGAACAGGCGAAGTAGCTGTCAGAGGCAGCTTCTGAGTGAAGACACTGCCGTTGGTACTATTCGATGGAAAAGATAAAGTCAGCCCAAGTCATATAGAAGCGAAACTGGCTTCTGCTTGGAAAAGAATAACAACTTACTATCTAGCAGCGGCGAAGAAGCCATCACCAAAGGGTGTAGTGTGTACAACACCGCCAGGAACCGGTGTAATGACCGTGTTGCTCAGTTGACCGTTGGAATCAACATCATATGTGACAGCAACACCGTTATCTGATTCATCACCAACATAGACCTTCTTGCCATCCGGGCTGTCTGTCACAGTCAACCAACTAGGTGAAGTGATATCACCAGAAACGTTGCCAGTTTGCTTAAGCACGCCGTTCTCAAAGTTGAGAGTTACGACGGAACCGGTGAAGTGAGCGGCAAGTAGGTTAGCAGCAGTGGCACCATTAGCCAGTAGAGTGATAGCCTGAAACTTCATGATGCTCTGAAAGATGGATGAGTTGAAGATACTAATGATGAATATGTTCCAGGGCGACGCTGAAGCCAAGGGAGAAATTATGCTACTAGTGTGTATCAGTATAGAGTCAAGGGAGAAACGAGCTCTAAGTTGTGTAAGTTAAGATGTATACAGAGGGGTTGAGATCGACGGCACATTGAAGGGACAATCTGATGATCCCTTGGTAGGTTTATATACCTTTGGATTCCACGCTCAACTCCAACTAATAAGTCTCGACACGGATACAGACTCGACTGTCCAAGCGATCTACGACTTCGAAACATACCTGCCCACCCCCCCCCCTCTTCCAAAATTTTGGCTTAGACTACTTTCACAAAATATGTCTTACGTCGTCGAAAAGAAGTCTAGAGTTCCACTTGTTATCTCTTCCGAATGCTGTACCTTGCCATTCGGCGCATCTAGGTGCCAAGACCGCCAGTCCCTGTCCTATGGCGTATCATAGTAATATACTCTCTTAAATGAACCCTTGAAGCAGCGAAGCGGAGAGGGTTTTGGTTTATGACAAACGAGACAATAACGATAAATCAATATGATATGTAATATGACGGTTAGTAGCTTATACTCCTCCTAACAGGTATTCCAATACCGGATTTACATATATCCTCGTAGCATGATATAGCGTCTCAATATTCCATAGAGCGGCATCCCTCATAAGGTCCAGGCCGAAACGGAGTTGTATCAATATCGTGTCTAGACACATAAGTTGTAGTATAGTGTGTTCATAATATCAGGTTCTGAGATTCGATATATTCGTTACTCTTTGGCACTGAGAAAAGGCTTCTCTTCGGTCCGAATCCCTCAGGTGGCCGGTAATATTGTTTTTGTTTTTTTTTTGTTTTCGGTTGTGAAGAATTAGCGCCCTTGATGGCAGTTTGATCAGCTGCTCTTCCATAAGATGTCTATGCGAGATACCCGGCAGTTGGACAGGCTAGACAATCCCATTAAGTAACATGCTTGATTTGTAGAAGCTCCGCTCCCATAGTGACATGGTGGCATTCAGCCGAAGTGAGGGCTTATTTTCCGTTTTTTTGGTGCTTGTAAGTCATGTGAGTATCTTCATGAACACCTGGTTCGAATCTGGTTGCGTTCCTGAATGCTACATACTATTAATCAGTGTCCTGGAAGTTGGAGTTTGTTCATGGAATCTCCATGGTTTAGCAACATGGATAGGACCCCATTAATTTCTCAAGGAACAAACAGTAACGGCTACAATATCGAGCTACGGATCTAGATAACTAAGCAATAGAGAGAAGTAGCAATACAACCTGAATGCTTACGATGCTTTTCCCGAAATTCAGATTGTATAATTGGAGTATCAATATAGTTATATGCCAAGATATCGACAGGTCATAACACTATCTTCCTTCCCAACGATGAAACTCAGATGCCAGCCAGCCATGACACAGGTCATGCCATGTCAAAGATACACGCCAATTGTGCGGAATAAGCAAGTTGATGATGGCATGGTGGCGATGACCCCAATGGTACATACAGATACTTCTGATAGGTCGTAGGCGCTGCGTCTATAGTGCTAAAACGGCCCACTCGAGTTCTTTAAGCTCGGCAGAATCATAGCGATTAGTAGTATTCAAGGTAACTAATCCTACTTATCAATTTAGTAGAATATCATGCTATAGCGGAAAACACTGTTCGAGTCGCCGTTCTTCAAACGACCTACATACACGATATCCGCCATTTGATGGCATCGGCAATATCCCATGCAGCTTAAGTTCCGCCTTGATGCTTATATGAATGTTCATATACAGGATGCTATGATAACTAGCAAGAATGCAATTCTATATCAAGTTGAGAGAAGAAAGATGATGTTTCAACTCTGAACCCGGCTGATAGCGCTTCGACATAACCTTACATTAAACCCTAAGACTATAATCCTAGCTTGTTTAAGGGACTTCTCCCCTCCTTGTAAGTGCTGACCTGTTCTTCCGTCTTATTTTCTCAGGTCCGAGACTTATCGTCTATATATGCAGTTATGACCTTGATAGTTTGCTTTGATTCTAAATGTTACAGTATGATGATTGCCAGCATATCCTAAGCTAATTTAACTAAGTAAATACATCCTTCATGATATGTAGCTAAGAGTTATATCAGTCCATAAATTGACTCTTCATTGCTATGTAGAGACTTTGTGCATACTTATAATATTAAACAATTAAGACGATCTTTAGTTTAGAGCATCCTCAAAACTTTCAAATATCAAAACGACTAAATCAAAGAACATTGTTTTCACGTGATGTTCATTCTTTCCACTTTTAGATAAGCAATACTAGACAATTATGTTGCTCGTTAGAAACTGTGCAGCCTATGTTTATGTTATATGTATATCAGTACATCACTTGTTAGAAAAACCCAATGCTAAGGTTACATAATCGTGCCATGCTCCACACCCTATACATTACTTGATGTTGTAACGAAGAGTAGATATAGGAACATGTACAAAAGACGCAATAGTTGCAACTGGAACCGTAGGGTTTTCAAAATGATATGCCACTGTTTCCTTAATGATGGCGGCCCGTAAAGCACGTGTTGTTTCCTCCAATACTAAAGATTATTGATGTTATCGCAAATAGAAGAATGAAAATCAGAAAGTTGTTGATGAAGAGAACAATCTTGCTGCAAAGCACTATTAAGAAATGTACGAAGTATGGGGCGTGGCACGAGTAACTCAAGATCAGCATATCTGTACTATTGCTCTCTTAGTAAAATCTTTATAATGGATAAGTCGACGCCATTTACAGATATTTACTTTGATGCAGTTTCTGCGGAATATAACCGCTGGAAAATCAATTGCCGGTATAAGCTACGATAATCATGGGCTGTTGGACACCTCAAACCACGTACAAAGGTTAAATATACCAGGATCTAGTCATATATCAGTAAGTAGATCCACAAACAAACTATGTAGTCACCAGTATAAGCGACCATCGTTAACTTTGATTACACCACTTCTTTGTAGATGTAGGTGCCATGCTTTATTGACTTTTTGTCTATAGGTACTTGAGTCTAGCCTATCATCAACTGATATGCCACTTTGTTGTCTCAGTTTGCTCCTGACTAGCCGGCATAGTATTGGCAACAAAGGTCCTATTCTATCCTCCCGCTCACAATGCTGCCGTAATTCCACTAAAACGATATGGAAAGGTAGATACTGCTTTCATTTTGGGTAAGATAACAATACTTCCTAAAATCAAATGATTTAGAAAAAAAGAACCAAGTGGCTCAACGCATCTGGTGACCTTGATAATCTGGGACTGGGAAACAATTGCTGACTTCATGCTCGTCTTTGTATCTTAGATACAATGTTGTTCTTGTACTGACAATATCTTGTACGTGAATCTGTAGCCACATGTTTTCAGTCTTTCTCCCAGGCGATACAGATCATAATCAAGCATACCATCAACCCCGTATCTTCTGCCATGGACCAACTTCCCGTGTCCAAGTCACTCTCATGTTCGGTCATAGCCGTAACTTCTTATAGTTAGAGGAACGGACTGTCTGCGATATTCCACTCCTCTAGTAGTAGTAGATACGACTAGGTCGTTTTGAGATCAGGTCTGGGTGGCGCTATATCACTCTGTATGGAGGAAGAGTAGTCATAGTTACCATGATTAGATCCAGCGATAGTTGACTCTGGCCTTCAGGAGTATCCATTTGGTCATGAATCGTGAGTTGCTTCGATGTCCTACACAGCGGTGCCGCGCTTGATATGTTGGTAATGGTTTTCCAGAATGGTGGTATCACCAGGCTAGACAAGCAATGTTAAATGAGACGACGATATGATTCATTTTGTGATCGATGCGAACTATAGACTCTAGATCGTGTTTTGCTACCGTCAGAAAAGTTAAATTTTTGCTATGTCTACTTGTTGATATTTACTTTACTCCATGGTAGAAGGCATAGCACTTCGGCCTTGATCACATATCTTAGTATCCAAACAGCACAATAGTAAAAATTATCGTCATTATCAAGATATCGCGTAAAGACATGTCTTCAAAATCGATGATGATTAATTGACTGTTTTTGTGTTTCTTTTGTTAGCCATGTGAAACAATCGATATCGGCATAGATGTACAAAGTTTATTATACAATCGTATTCGTGGAACCTCGGCTCACATAGTCTTGTCCCGAGGCTACAGGCCAAATTCAAAAACATGCATACCTCACAAACAGCGGTCGGTGCATTATTGAGCCACACGGCCCGGCTACTTTGATGAAGTTAATGAAGCAGTGGTCAAAGTATCTACAGTGCTTACTAAACACGGAATCTTACAATTCGCCTCCGTGGAGCTAGATGAATATTATATAAGACTCATGTGCCAAGCACGAATCTTGCTTTAGCCCGCACCCACCGTCAAATCTTTTTGACACAATACAACTGTTACCACCATGTCTTCAGATCTCAACACCGTACTCAATCATTTTAAGAAAACTCCGTGGTGTGCCGAGATAATCGATCGCCCTGGTGCTGTCCATTTTGTTCCTCATATTCCAAGCAAAGACTCGATTGCGGTCGCACAATCCCAAGACAGCCTATTCCGCAAAACTCTCCGCAGTGAAGCCAGTGTTCCATATCAACTAGGTGTCTTCCAAGATCCATTCGGTCCTCATCCATCTGTCAACACGTCCAAATCTGAGCTCTCGCTATTAAACCCCACCTCTACCATTCTATACGATGTTCAGCCAGGAGTCAACGGGTTCAACGGTACCGTCCATGGTGGATTTATCAGCTGCATGATTGATGATTCTATGGGTGCCTTGATCTATTCTAATTACGACATCATCCTCGCCGCCAAATCAAAGGATAAGCTTCCAGCCAATATTCCCGATTACTCGGAATCTAGCCTTTTTACGGCAGACATATCCGTAAAATTCAAGCGCCCCATCGCCACCCCTAGTATCGTGGCAGTCGTAGCAGAACTCGACCGCATTGAAAACAAAAAGGTATTCTTCAATGTCACGGTCAAAGACGACAAAACAGTGTACGCTGAGGCCAAAGGTCTATGGATTGCTGTTCTTCGAAAGAAAGGAAAGCTTTAGTTGTACCCTCTATGCAGTATGTACTCTCGAATAATATACGTATCATATCTGCTTTCAATTGCTACCAGTACTGCCATGGTTTAGTCCTCACGAGTTTCACCTTACGCATATAATTTATAGATACGATTACTTCATTAAGTAGAATTTGTTACTTAAATTTCATGCAATGTGCTATTGGGTGAATTCCGATGATAAATACAAATATGAACACCGACCGGGAAAGAACTCAAACAAAACTAGACCTAAAAAAAGGCATTAATTAATTGATGTATTACGGTAACATCAAAGGCCATGGTAATAATGGACGAGCTTAATAACACGAAATATATGGACCTTAAAAAAACAACTAAAAGCCTTGATCCAACTGCAAGCCATGAGCCCCAAATATAATAGGGATGATATATGGTAGACGGGTGTAATATGATGATAGTATGATAATAAAAACATACGCAGAAGGGGTTCCATACACCATCGTATACAACGACTTCTCAATTCACCTGGAGAATTTGAGATTAGAGACTTCAGCTAGTGGAACAGCTTTACTGTTCAATGGAGTAGAAGGAGAGGAAGGTTGTTGTGTAATTCTCTAGGGCTAAGGTTTGCCTGGCAGTGAGAGGTATGTACGTATATACATTGTAAGACTAGTAGTATTTTGTGGTCTTGTTATCTAGCCAGGGAAGAGTCGAGTTTGTCAAGGGCGATTTGAGTAGCTCTACTATCAAGGCCATCATCCGTCAGCACGGCGACCCAATCTCGTAATTGGATCATACGGCCTTTCTCCTTGTCTTCGCGCCATGTTCCGAGTCGATTACGTCCAGTATCAGATGTGAGCATCGTTGGTGCGATAGCTGCGGCAGAGGCTGCACCGGACTTACCGGGTGTGGACATGCCACTTCGCCCAGCTCCACCACCACCACCTCCTCCTCCTCCTCCTCCACCTACGTTCATCCAGTCGTAGGAGCGGTTTTTTCTCTTGCCGAAGAGACCGCCGGAACCCTTCCCGGCAAACATAGAACTCGTCTGGTTCTGGGATGCGTGACTGGCTTCGGCCATCTTTGAACCACGTTTTGGTTCTTTCTTGGTGCTGCTTTCTTTTTTGTCTGGTGCTATTGACCCTCCTGGTGTGCCTGGTGCAACCGACCCAGATCTGGAGGGTATAGCAATTGTATCTGATGTTCCATTGACACGAGCATTACGTCGACGAAGTCTCCGCTCTTCCCAATCACGCTCGCTTTTTCCAGTCTCGCGAACTGCACTGATGATTTGATTGGATGATATCTTTGTAACTTTAGTAGGGGGGCCAGACTCGTTGGGCTTAACGCTTTCAATGGGGCCTATTATAGATGTCAAGTTAGTTGAGTGTCAAAATACAATTCTGTGGAATTTGTGGAAAACGTACGCTTTTGGCCTGTGGTGTGTGGATCGTCTGTACCGTTCTCGATCGAAACATCCAACGGTACATCGGGTTTGTATGGTTTGGGGTCGGCAGCTGCAATTTGCCATTCTTCCGGAACCTCGCCGTGTGAGGTCGTTTGTCGATTCCGTGTGATTCTATCAGCGTCTTCAACTAAGGATCGTAACCGGTATTTGGTTGCCAAAGATAGCAAAGCTAATTGATCTCCTAGGTTGGCTTCATATGGAATGAAAGAGCCTGTGACATTGACCACGGCAGAACTGTCGGGAAGAACTTTTGTTGAGACCTGAACACGGGGTTCAATGATCTCTGTCGCATTTCTCAACTTTGGGAGATTTGGATTTATCTTCGTCTCAAGGTTGAGCTGGAGGCCCTGGTCACGTGCAATTTTGTCGGCTCGCTGGTGAAGGTTTGCGATCAGCAAAAATGGGTTGCTGAGTTCTTGTACATGAGTTCTCTCCCACCGCGTGAGTGCACCACTCCATGCCCTTTCAGCTGCTTGCGTTGCAAATTGAGTCTGAGCTGAGTTCGTCTGAGTAGCGGGTTGATTAAGAGGACCGGCACCAAACGCGCCCGCTCGTGTTCCAGGCTGGAGGCCAGAATAGCCATTTTTGTTCTCGTCTCCGCCAATAGCGTAAAGACTTGCCATATATGCTTCCTCGGCTTTAATATCGATACCAGTTCCGGATAGAGTATCCGTGGGGTCGTAGTCCTCATCTTTTTCTTTGCCCGTCTTCTCAGCAGGTCGCGCTGGTGGTGGCATGGTTCCAGGTATCACTGGTTGGAAGACAGGCTGTTGCTGATTTTGGAGTTGAAGTTGGTGTTGTTGTAAAAGGACTTGTTGCTGTATGAGTTGCTGTGGTATTTGTTGTGGTATCGGAGTCGACGCTCCAGGTGTCATAACACCGGGCGTCATGATACCAGGCGTCATGACACCGGGTGATGCTGGTGCAGGAGACGCTGGGACCATTGGTGATGATGCATAAGTCATCGTAGGGCTTGGTGCCGCAGCGATAGCCCTTTGTGTCTGCGCCATGATGGCTAGTATTGAAGATCTTCACAATCTATAACTAATGGTAGACGAAGACGTCGTCGCGTCTGTCGATAGTTCGTAATGCGATATTCACGACAATACAAATGAATTATCGAACAGTGATGGTGAGATCGGGGTGTTGTTGCAAAAAACTGCTGTGCGCAGTGGTGTCGTCGACTATGTGGTTTGCGATGGAATACCGTCAAGTTTGTAAGAACAAGTGTGCCCTATATGCGCAAAATGAAATGACGGGCAGTTGAGATGGACGTTGGAAGTGAGTTGGATGGGAGGTCGATGATCATGGCATCGCAATGGATAGGGCGGTATATAGTTGTCAGAAATGGTGCATGTCAATTGATGCGATAAACGAGTGAATGGGTTGATGCGAATTTCGTGAGCCAAGTAGGCAGGCAAGCCTAGAAAGCTGTACGCCACAGCTCCATAGACTGGATTCCTCCAAGAAGCAGATAATTGAGACCAGCTGGGGAAGCCAAATATGTGCACTCAGATATTCTTCAGTGAATGTGGTGACTTCGGATTTAGGTCAGTGTCGCTGACTGAACTGGATGATATGATTAGTAGTAAATGATTAATACCCTTGATCGCGTACTAAATCCGATATTGATGTTGAAGATAGAAGTTCCAAACGCATCGACTCTTTAAATCCATTTCCGTGCCGTCACGTGACACGTCACCTGCGATAAAACGCGTCGCGTCCTTGCTGTTACCAAGAGATAGTGGGGCAGAGAGCTACCATTCTGAAGCATTATTGGTTGCCTTGCTTTGGCTAAGAAGCCAAATATCTGCGACTTTGATTAAGCCTTGTCGACTTCACTTACCACCAACGACAAACCATCCACCCAACGTTTCTTCAACGGCATCAGCTAAAAGCGGTTAAAATCACCCCATCACAGTAAACACTGATCTACTTCCAGGTAAAATATCGTGGCATCTCAACGAACGAATTAAATAGAAACAGCCCATTTCAGTCAGAACAAGTATCAAGCACCTTATTCACAATGGCAACAAAACGAAAAGCCGCTGCCATGGCATCAGGTACCGATGAGCCTGTAGACCCAACTGACGAACTCATGTTCCTGTGTCTTGGTGGTGGTAACGAAGTCGGTCGTTCATGTCATGTCATCCAATACAAGGGCAAGACTATTATGGTAAGCAATTATTTCACCTTGCACTCAGAAATATAAATCTAACGGTCTGTATAGCTGGACGCTGGTCAACATCCTGCACACGATGGTCTCGCTGCTCTTCCCTTCTTTGACGACTTTGATCTCAGTACAGTCGATGTACTTCTCATCAGCCAGTAAGATCCCCCAACCCATTCAATCATGTCTTAGTGTACAAGCACATTGTAATTTCATGTTCATGTGCCTCAATATCCGCAACTATGACAAGGAGACACAATTTATTGTATATGGCGAAATTGGAAGTTCGTCAAATGGTAGTCAAAATCATGTAATCCTCAAAAAATGATGTATTCTCTACGCCGGCCTTTACACGCCCAGATATCAATACAAGTCTCTTTTTCATACTCTATCTACCCTTTGTCTGTGTGCTCGTAGTACGAAGCTGTTTGTAGCATGTAACTAACCGATCATCTTAGTTTTCACGTTGATCACGCAGCCTCATTGCCATATGTTTTGGCAAAAACAAACTTCAGGGGACGTGTGTTCATGACACATCCCACGAAGGCCATTTACAAATGGCTTATTCAAGACGGTGTGAGAGTTGGCGGGTCTTCGTCATCTTCTCAACCTGTTTATACTGAACGTGATCACTTGAATACGTTTTCTATGATCGAAGCCATCGATTACCACACCACCCATGCTGTATCGTCAATTCGTATCACACCTTACCCAGCTGGGCATGTACTAGGTGCTGCCATGTTTCTCATAGAAATTGCTGGTCTTAAAATTTTCTTCACTGGTGATTATTCCAGGGAACAGGATCGACATTTAGTCTCCGCAGAGGTGCCTCGTGGTATCCAGATCGATGTTCTTATCACAGAATCCACATATGGTGTTTCTTCTCATACACCACGCATGGAAAGAGAGCAGGCTCTCATGAAGTCAATTACGGGAATCTTGAACCGCGGTGGTCGCGTACTCATGCCAGTCTTTGCTTTGGGGCGTGCGCAGGAACTTCTTCTCATTCTAGACGAATATTGGGAAAAACATGCCGAGTTCCAAAAGGTGCCAATTTATTACGCCAGTAATCTGGCACGTAAATGTATGCTTGTCTATCAAACATATGTTGGGGCAATGAATGACAATATCAAACGTTTATTCAGCGAACGACTTGCCGAGGCCGTAGCATCCGGCGACGCTACTGGAAAGGCTGGTCCTTGGGATTTCAAATACATCAGATCCCTCAAGAATCTTGATCGATTCGACGATATGGGAAGCTGTGTCATGTTGGCCAGTCCTGGTATGCTTCAAAATGGTGTCAGTCGAGAGCTACTTGAGAGATGGGCTCCGAACGACAAGAACGGCGTCATCATCACAGGTTACAGTGTCGAGGGAACAATGGCCAAGCAGATCATGCAGGAGCCAGATCAGATCCAAGCAGTCATGTCTCGTAACATCGGAGCTTCAAGAAGAGAAGGCGAGAAGGCCATGATCTCACGACGGTGCAGTGTGGAGGAATACTCTTTTGCTGCTCATGTCGATGGCAACGAAAATCGGGAATTCATCGAGGAAGTTGCAGCTCCTGTTGTCATCCTTGTCCATGGAGAAGTGCATAACATGATGCGCTTGAAGTCCAAGCTGCTTTCACTAAATGCCAACAAGACTACCAAGGTCAAGGTTTATAGTCCCAAAAACTGTGAGGAGCTCAGAATTCCTTTTAAATCTGACAAGATGGCCAAAGTTGTTGGAAAATTAGCTGAGATTCCGCCGCCTGACATCGTGATCAACGCTGATAGTGAGGAGGCCAGGCTCATCACTGGTGTTTTAGTCCAAAACGACTTCAAGCTATCGCTCATGTCACCGGATGATTTACGTGAGTACGCCGGCCTGAATACAACTGCTATCACTTGCAAAAAGAGCTTCACTGTTACTGCTGCCGGTCCAGATCTTATCAAATGGGTTCTTGAAAGTACATTTGGCGCTATTGATGAGCTTCCCGAAATGAGAAATCTCAATAAGCTAGATTTCAATACCAAGGGTGAGGAGATGGCCGATGAAGAAGTTCCGTATGTACAGGCAGCGTATATGATCATGGGCTGTATCAAGCTCCGGTACAAAAGTAATCGTGAAGTTGAGCTTGAGTGGGAAGGTAATATGTTCAACGATAGCATGGCTGACTCCATCATTGTTCTCTTGATGATGGCTGAGACTAGTCCGGCTGCCGTTAAGCGTTCCAGTACACCTCACTCTCATGACCACAGCCATACTCACGAAGAAGACAAAAAACCGCTCATGCTTCTCGACTCAAACCCACATGCCCATGTTCCAGCATCAGACCGTCTAGATCGCATATTTATGTTTCTAGAAGCTCAATTTGGTGCAGACAACGTCTCACCCATCAACGAGCCCAAGATCTCCAGTGAAGCCAAGGAAAACGCCACAGAAGAAACGGAGGCTGAAACAGAGGAGCAAAAGGAGGATATAGCAAAACAGAAGGTTGCTGAATTAGAAAGATTGCATAAACTCGGTATCCCAGTCCCGGGTGTCATGGTTTCCATTGACAAGATACAGGCCAAGATATGGCTAGAACATTTGGACATCGAATCTAGCAACAAGGTGTTTGCAGATCGCGTTCGCGTGGTGGTAGAAAAGGCGGTAGAAGTCACGGCACCTCTATGGGGCTAGATAGCAATTTTATCTGATATGTAACATAACAAGGCAGCTTGCGTGATTAATCTACGCAATTTAGCATGCCAAACAACAAGACCACTAGCTTATAATATTATCCATGACGACTGATACGAACACTCAAGTATTGATAGACCACTTTGACGCTCTGTCGAATTTCTCAGGTGGAAACACATGTGAACAGTAGTTTGGTACGTGTTGGTTTTCCGATATTGTGATATATCCACCATAGTAGGTAGAATATAGGCTTATTTTATGTACTTGTTTGGATTATCGAAGCCTCTGCCTCAGCTTCTTCCGCCCGTTCTTGCACAGCTGGTGCATGTTCTGTGGGTATACGTACTAATGTTTGAGGCAATGCAAGTTGTGCTTCGTCTATCTGAGCGGGTTTAGGGAGTTTTGCTGAGATCAAGGGTGATATCATGGTATTAGCTAAAATGAACACCAGAGGTATATATCACAATTTTTCAGAGGGCGAGTTGATGCCCCTTATAGCATGTGATACTTACAAGACGCCATGCTTATAGCTCGGAGCACATTATGCCAATTACTCATAACGAGGGCGATAGCTAACTCAATTTATTAATACATAGGAATATCATCTATTAAGTTAGGATCAACGTTACCTTCAGTGCCGTTAGAGAGTGTGGAGAGTTTTTGTTCAAGGTTCTCCATCTGAGTCGCAACAGCAGCACTAAGATCCCTTAGTTCTCTGAGATTGTCAAGCTCCATTTTCTTCTCAGATATGCGAGCAGCTAACATGGGACTCTGGCCAGCCATAGAGTTCCCACTATGACTGCCGGATCCTCGCAGCTGCCCTAAAGATCGTGGCGGGAGTGACATATTGACGTTTGAAGCGTGTGGTGTGCTTAGGGGGAAATTATTCACTCGGTCTTCTTTACGGCTGGACGTAAATTAACCGTAGATTCTTAAACAAAGTTTAGGCAGGCTCAAGCCTGTCCACTTGATGTTTTTGTGGGTCCAAACTAGTCTCTTTGGTATCAGTCGTGACAAGATATGATAGACAAGTCAAGTATGTCTTTCTTATCATATCTAATCGTGAGCGTAGCTAAGTGTGTATCTTCTTCCACTCATGTCAGATCAAAAGATTGAAGCTAGGAAGAAAAGTAAAGGCAAACGCAGGATAAAGGACAAGCTAAATTGACGTGAATGTTAGGGTCTGGTCGAACCCTGCATAACAACCTCACGGTGATGCCGCCTAGTCACGTGTGTGTTTATTATATTAAGTGGAGGTAGACATTCCTGACCCAGCAACGCATGCAAGTCAAGTTTTCTAGACCTTTTTGGGAAGAAAGTAAATAAGGGCCATTTGAAATTTTAGTGGTCCGTTCGCTCTCCAGTCTACGATCAAAGCAAGCAAGCCTACCATCTCCACGTCCCCTTTTCCACCTTCACTAGGACGAACGAAAGAAAATATTCGTGCCAAACTGTAGGCATTGTGCTACGACGACTTTCTCACCGTTCTCGAGAAATTTCGACGATCTTGCAGTCATGGCACGGCTAAACGATTCGCATCAAGGCCAACAGCCAACGCCTACAATGTACTCGGCAGAGACAGTCGAAGCGCGTAAGTACACCATGCCCATATATACATATCGCGGCCAACACTGGTGTTTTGATGATTTTAATATACTGACGCTTTTCGATTTATAAACCGTAGTGCGGCGAAAAATGCTTCGTCAAAATAGAGAACTCGCGCGCATCAACTCGTCCCAGGCTATACGTCTCCGCCAGCTCGAATCTGAGTGCGCCCGAATGTTGTCAGAGAATCTGGAGTTGCGCTCGGTAGTCTTGCGCATGGAGAAGGAAGCTGAAAACAACAAAACCAACCGTATTGCCGACCAAGCCCTCACCATCAAACATCAATTGGAGGCCCGACTTGCCGAGTTTAGCGATCTGCTCTCTAGTCTAGGCAATGAGCCACCCGCTAAACGTCAATATCTGTCACCGCGCAAGATTGCTACTCCGAAGTCTGCTTCTCGTCGTCGAAGCATCCCACCAAAGACCCTTCGTGATATGGCAAAAGAAGCTGAAGCTCGTGCTCGCGAACATGGCCGTCTCACCCCTATCATGGAGCATACTAGCTACCCGCGAACTTCTGACGGGTATGTATTGAACAATAGCGTATTCAACACTAGCGCCAGTCTTTGTTTCAAAGCTAACGGATCCACTTACTATAGACCAGATGAGTTAGTCACTGTTCCGACCGAATCCATGGCGCAAGACGACCATATTGCCGACATCTCAACATCGCCCGCTCTTGGCTCACCACCAAGCTCAAGATTCGTTGACGACGACACAATTCTCGAAACGCCTACCAAGAAACCCAGCAATATTGCTACCCAAAACACACTAAAGCCTATCGTCATCCAGCAACCCGAGGCAAACATTGCAACTATCGAATCTCCTGCCAGAAACATTATTACCCAGCCCACCAAAATCATCATTGAGCCTCCGACCATATCTTTAGCTCAACCAGTTAAACCCGGAAAACGTAAACACGGTCACGAGATTAGTGATATTCTGCGTTCGTCAGATAGCGACCGCGAGAACAGTCTGACGCGTGCATCCTCTATTCGTGAAAAGACAAAGGGCAAGAACTTGAAGGAACTTGCCGCTATACGTAGAGAGGCTCAAGATAAGACTGTTGAACAGCCTGAGGTTACGAGGAAACCACTGGCAGCGAAGAGTATTAACAAAGACTTGACAACTCCACGAAAGGCGAACAGGGAAAATACGAAAGGCGACAAAGAAGGTCCTATCAAGCCATCATCTGACATTGGAAAGACTAACAACGCCCGGGAGCATTCTCGCACCAGAAACAAGGAGCATGTCCAAAAAGCCGTACTCGTTGAAGCTATCCCATCTATCGTCAAGCGTCCCGATGTAGTTACTATCTTACCAGATACCGAGGAGTCATCACCAGCCACAGAGGGGGCATCAAACTTCGCCCTACCCTTACCAGAGCTCAAAGTTGTTGAGAAGATACCTCGACTCAGTGACACCCCACCACCGGCCCATATAAACTCCAACGGCGAAACATCACGACCTAGCCGACGCTCTAGATCGGCCGTGAGCTATGCTGAACCCAACCTACGAGACAAAATGCGGCGCCCTACTAAGGAGCTGTTTGATGCCGTGGCAGGAGAGGGCAAATACATGCGTCGATCTTCGGCATCGAAACAGGATGTTCTCCTTGCTAACACGAGCATTACGCCCCTCACTGAGCCGGTTGAAAGCTCCCTCCCCGTCGATATGACGCACGAGGCCTCTGCCGATTTTAGCCAGGCCTCTACTAGCGGTGGTGATGATGAGGAGTTTTTGCCAAGCTCTGTAGTGACAGACCGGCGGAAACGCCGCTCGTCTGTTGCATGGGATGCTCAACCCCAGGAACCCGAGACTACCTCAATAGAGCCGCTATCTCCCGATGATATGACAGAAGATGCTGATTTATATGAATTTACCGTTACCTCGCCTGTTGTTGAGAAGAAATCGACCAGCCGTCGTCGGGCAACCGTGGCTGATCCTGATTTTGTTGTTGAGCCAGAAAAATCTACCAAAACTAGTCGTAAAAGAGCCACACTCTCTGCGCCGAAACGTACGAGAGCGGATATGGAATCGTCCTTGAACGATGAGTCGGAAAGCAGCCAGACTGATAGCTCTACGGCATCTATCTCCAGGGCAAAAGCAGCAATCCGAAGAAAGAGTACCATGACATAGTTCTTAGGTATATATATCATAAGCCAGTCCCAGATAACTCCAATTTCCCTTTTTTTCTACTCGATCCGATCTATGCTGCTTTGCTTCATGGAACTCTTGACAATAGTCAGCTTTTGGTCTGAGATATATTGACAATATGGCCAATCACTCCTTACCCGAAGACTGACATGTTTTTGTCGCTCCTTTTCAAAGTTTTGTTTCTTCATTTTTTCTTAGCTTTATGATTACAAGATGGGGCGCTTTTGGTGTTGTTGCTTTTTTTATTCCCGCTTGGATTCACCCACATTATTTTTCTGCGTTGTATATGATTGACGGAAGATACCTATCATTGTTATAATTTCATGTTGTCTCTTTATATAAGCTGACTTTTGACAATTGACTCTCTTGTGTATGTGCATGAATAAAATGGGTATAATATAATTTGTTCGTGACCATAAGTCAAAGATTCTACTAATCAACATGGCTATAAAGAGATGTTATTCATGGTGATTGGTATAACTGGTATTGTTGTAACGAAAGCCTTGGGATCAAACAGCGATCAGCTATGGCGCACTGCCAGTGGGCTCTACTGGCTTGGTATATGTGACCTTCTCAACGGCGACATTTTCGTTGCCGTTTTCATCCGTTCGTAGTTGGTAAACATATAAAGTGAGAGAGATTCCTTGGACCTAGAGTGATGTGTTAGTCGAGAAAAGCTGCTTGTAAGACAGAGAGGGTGACTTACATCCATCAAGCAGAAACTGGGAACCGGGTCCTCGGCTGGGTTATTCCAAGACGGTAGAAACGCGCCAGTAGCGCTACCGGGATTTACGAAGAATTTGTCCATATACTCGAAGGCATCGAAACGATGAGTGCCGCCCCAGCATAGAACATCAACATCCAGCTTGCTGGCCTCGGCCAGAAGGAGATCAGGCTCGTTGGAAACCAATGTGAAACCCTCGAGGAAACCGATGCGTAGAGAGCCGTGAGTGACGACTTGTGTCAACGGAAGAGAAGTCGCCTCTACATCAAAACGGCCCTTGACGATCTTCAAGTCGGGGGAGATGCTGCGTAGGTATTCGTAGGTATTCTTGTCGGTTAGGTTGCCAAGACATAAGGTCTGGGAGATCTTTCCAGGCGATAGAAGTTTCTTGAACTATAAAGGATAGAAATACTCAGTGATTAGTATATAGAGATTTATGTGAGCTAGTTTTGGGGTTGGGTAGGGGATGGCAATAGTTAGAGCAATAGGCGGTGGTAGAATGGGAGGCGGCGAACCTTGGCGGGAATATCCAGAGCACGGTCTGGAATGTGCATATCACCGATGACGAGAATGAGGAACGCCATGGCAGTGGTTGTTGTGCGTTTGATTTCGAAGATAGTGACTTGGTGAAGTTTTGCTGTGTTTGCGATGCAAAGCTTGCTCTACGACAGCGATGGAGTCAAGTATGCAAGTGATGACAAGCTCTAAACAAGGCAGTTGATCTGAGGTTGAGTAGTTTTCTTCTTAATGATGGTGCAAGTGGTAAAGGTCTACTTCGTCAGCACTGAAAAGTGAATAAAACGTAGAAGAAAGATGATCGAATTATTGTGTTAGGGCAACGAGGAGCTAGAGTTTATGACGATTGGTCTTTCACCGACAACGACGTCACGACCCTATAAAAATGTAGCAGCCGATCACATCGAAATTGAAGGCTGGAGCGAAGACGTCAAGCCAGACTTTCTAGGCTTGTTTGTTATCTTATCTGTATTTGACTTGCTTTAGGAGCAAGCGATATATACATAGCTTCCTGCTGTAATTAGGCTGCTAAGATGTGCTGCTGGCTTTGGGACTGCTTAGGTGCCAGTGCAGCTGTTATTTGGGTGCTGGGCTGTCAAAGTTAGCCCTGGAAACGCCATTCCATTTTCCAAGTTAGAGTCAATGCCAGCAGTGAAGTGCAGCTAGCAAGCCCCACTTTCTAGGGTGCTTCCTTCACATCCCACCTTTTTGTATGTGCTTTTCTTCTCTTTCTAGATTTGGCGAAACCAGAAAGTCTTATGAAAAAAAGCTCTGAGTTTGCCTGCCCCTCTATGTGGATTTGAGAGTAGGTGCCCTTTCTAAGGCTTCACGATGGGGTCGGGATCGATTTTAGAGAGGGCTAGAGGTCATGTCGATTCATCACGATAAAAGATTATGAAGATGCATGGATGTATTTTCTAGTAGTACTTCAACATACTATTTATATAAGGGTAGATGCTTGAGCCTCCGCAAAAGGACTGTTCGAAGGAGGGGCATCATCAGTCAGATGCCGACTGCCGGTACATTCAAAACAAAGAACGTCAATACTGAACAAGGCTTGAACCAATTTTGCCATTTGTCTTAAGCCTTTTTCCTTGGCTGACGGTACAATATAAGAAATATCCGTTTCACCGAAGCTAACAATACTATGTAGAACGGCACCACCATGCCGGATAATATATGGCTTGATAGGACTGGTAATCTGGGCTGAAGTACTTCACGATTGTATGTCTACTTTGTGATCTATATTCATGAAAATATTGTTCATTCTTGTTAGATTCCATCGCAAATGACTTTTGGCTTACAATGAAAAGCATTAGTCCAACCCACGCTGTGCGCCGGTCTCCGTTATAATATTGACATTACCGGCCTATTGGACTAAGCGCTGAATCCCTCTCTATGACACTAAGTAACAGCGCAGGTCTTACTGCTAATCAGCCCCTCTTTCTCGCGGTCTAACTGTGTCGGAAGTTTGCACTGTAGAAGCTTTTGAGCGACGTTAACTGGGCTGAGCTAAAGGCTATTAGCTTTGACATTGCCGTAATACAAAATGACGCTGGTGCAACGGAAGCTGCCTCGGTTCTTCCTCTACGCGAGCCCCGTTGTACATATAAACAGGTTATGCTGTACTTCCGCTCCATCTAATATTCTCTTTCCTTGCTTGCCATCATATTTTCAACCATTACACGTCCACGTAATAGATATTCTGCCACCTCAGGCCTAGAAGTTTACTTTCCTGCTGAATGTAAATCATACCTTGCCTTTTTCAATGCCAGTGGCATCTTCCCCGCAAAACATATGATCTGGGGGACCACGAAGGATGACCCAGACTCAGCTCAGTCTTCAACTTTACAAATACTAACATCGCAACGTTTATAGAGTCATCAAGTCGCAGCTATGTCGACCCAGCCGCCGCACCCCACGCTCCTTATTCCGGGCCCCATTGAGTTCGAGGATGCAGTCCTCAACTCTATGAGCCATTACAGGTACTGCACCAAACTAGCGTAGTTTCGATTTCTGTGGTGTGAATATATACTAACGTAGCTTGTTTTCCTTGTTTAGCCAGAGCCATGTTGCTGCCGACTTTGTTTCTACCTTTGGAGATACCATCTCAATGACCCGCAAGCTATTCCAGACCACCGATCCCTCGTCGCAACCATTCATTCTTTCTGGTTCTGGAACTCTTGGTTGGGATCTTGTCTCAGCAAACATTATTGAGCCTGGTGACGAAGTTTTGGTCTTGCACAGTGGTTATTTTAGCGATGGCTTTGCTGACTGCCTGACCACCTACGGAGCCAAGGTCACTCAGCTCAAGGCGCCTGTCGGTTCCAAGCCTCAGCTTCCCGATATCGAGAAGGCACTAGCAGAGAAAAGCTACAAGGCCATCACTGTGACCCACGTCGATACCTCTACTGGTGTTCTCAGCGAGCTGAAGAACCTCTCCGCACTTGTTCACAAGGTCTCTCCCGATACCTTGATTGTCGTTGACGGAGTTTGCAGTGTTGCATGCGAAGAGATTGCTTTCGATGAATGGGGTCTGGATGCTGTCGTGACTGCTAGCCAGAAGGCCATTGGATGCCCTGCTGGTCTCTCTATCTCCATGTTCTCTGGCCGGGCAATCAAGGCTTTTGAGTCTCGCAAGGTCCCACCAACTTCCTATTTTGCTTCGATGAAGAACTGGGCCCCTAGTATGTCGAGATATCATAAAATTCCGAAGAAAAATTATAGCTAATCTGTACCTAGTCATGAGAAACTATGAAGCCAAGAAACCTTCTTACTTCGCTACCCCTTCACCTCAGCTAATCCACGCGCTGAACTCCGCCTTAACCCTCATTCTAGCTAAGCCTCTATCAGAGCGCTTCGCTAAGCATACCGAAACTTCGGACCGTATCAAGAGATTCATCACTGAGCTTGGTCTGAAGCAAGTTGCTAGCAAGCCCGAGGAACAGGCCCATGGTATGACTGCAATCTACCTGCCCGATGGTATCAAGGCCACGGAGATACTTCCTGCACTTGGCAAGGCCGGTGTTGTCTTCGCTGGCGGTGTTCACAAGGAGATTGCACCTAAGTACATCCGTTTTGGCCATATGGGTGTGAGCGCTGTAAGTATCATAAAGATAATAATGCGCCATGTTACGCGAGCTTCTTTACTAACTTATGTTTTGTAGCTAAACCCCGAACGCGGCGACATTGACAAGGCACTGAACGCACTGAAGGACAACCTCTTGACTCTAGGCTACAAGGCATAAGAAATCTAGCAAAGCAAAACTAGTCCTCATTAATAAATATAATTAAGTTGGAAAATTACATATTGTTTCAATGATAGTGATGTCGATACAAAATTCATTGCAAAGCTTTTACATCTAATAAAAGTTATCTGAGTAACTAAAACTGTATTATGAGGACAAGTAAAGTCGGTGTCTTTCGTCGAAAATATTGTAAAAAGCGGGGCCAGTCCAGTCGCGGATTTTGTTGAAGGCCGCCGATGTGGGTCTCGGCAGCATGATGACTTTTGCAAAGCCCCACCATACTTACCGCATTAGACTAAATATTCTAGGGGTAGTAGTTGTGATGGACAATCGGCTTATGGGCTCCTGCATCTTCTAGAACCCTCTACACGTACCATCCTGATTAACGATAACTGTAGAAATAAACAGTAATAGTTGCATGATTGACTATAGTCGTATATTTTCCATAGAGGTTCACCATAGTAGCACTACCAACAGAATGTACAGGAAACAATAGGAGGAGCATGTAGGTCGTAGTGCAACAAGGGTTTTTATGGCCTGTAGTGGGCTCTAGCATCTTAACTACTTTGCAGCTTCTAGATACTGCACTAGAAATGATGCCACAGAGGCCGATTGTAACACTTTGGTGGTGGACTGAAGAGAGAGCATGATGTATATCTCAGTGACGACACTATGTGCTTCTGGTACCACCTCTGCCATGAAGTTGATACATCTGACTGGGCTGGGTTCACTGTAGCCTCACATGAGAAAATATAGGTGGGCTGTAGACCGTAGGCTGTAGGCCAGGATGGCTAACTAAACCAAAGACCCAGGCAACAATGCACTTCACTAAGTGAAGAAAAAAAAAGCAGAACCCAAAGTGGGTTCGTTGCGCGAGGCAACTGTCAGCTAAACAATCATCGGAGCAGTAGCCCATAGCACCCAGACAGACACAACCTTGCAGCTATTCTCTCCCCGCCATTTCCATCTAGCAAGCAACACTTCTAGATATCATCGAGAGCGTGTACATGAAGAACAAGTTTTCATACCATTCAGCCATTGTCCTATTGAGTGAAAGTGAAAAATCCCCCGTCGCGGTCACTGAAGATTCTGCTTAGATTGCCAGCCTAGAAGCGTTCGTCGCGTCGCCCACCGCCTTGTTTCTTCCCCCCCCACTGAAAGACAGTAGCTAACACCCACTATTTCTTTTAGCACCACCCCAAGCGCGCAACAAAGCAGCCGAACAAGCCATAGCTAAGCTCCCTACAAGCAACCCTTGACAACGCCAACAAAAGAACGGTTGTCTGCAATTGCAAGAGCAGACAAGGCCAAAACGAAGAAAAAAAAGGCAAAGAGTGAAAAGTTACTCCGTAGCTAGCCCAATTCACAATTCAGTTGTCTTACTCTACCAGCGGTTTTCCAAACCCCGCCCGTGCTAGTTTTGTTCTCCTCTTCCACCAAAATAATCCAGCAACAAAACACCCTTTGCTTTTTTTTTTTTTTTCTTTTCTTTTTTCCTTTTCCCGATCTTCTTCTTTGTCAGCCGTGCGTCGTCTCAGCCAGATCGTCCTCTGCTCTAATCCCTCTCCCAATATCGCCGTCATATCATCTACGATCGCCTTCAAAAATGGCCATCACCGTGCCTGAGCTGGACGCGATGGTCCAGGCCTTCTACGAAGGTCGAGGTCTCCAGGTACGCCACCTATTTCTCGATCCCATCGCAAGCTTGCCAGCTCTGCAGCTACTGACGCTGCCGTCCGCCAATGCAGCTGCCGTGAATTAGAATAAGTGCTAACAAGCCATTTTTCCCTGCATATAGCAACAAAAAGCTCAGGAAGGTCTGAACCAGGTTCGTAATTCTCTGCCCTCGCTTTGCGCCTTCGTCTCCAGCGGCATATAGTCTGTCTTGCATTATACTAATCCATTCTCGTTGCTATCTACAGTTTAAGGAAGATCCCGATGCTTGGCTACTCGTTGACCAACTGCTTTCCGAAGCTTCGTCCCCTCAAACCAAGTGTATGCGACCTTCAATTCCTATTCAGCCGCCCTATAGAGAACTATAGTCTCATCAACCTCGGTCTCGAATCTCTTCACTATATATATTGCGTTACCATAATCATCCATCTGCTTAGGACCACAATGCTAACTACCTCTCTTTTTTGTACTTAGACCTGGGTCTCCAAGTACTCGACAATGTCATTATGACGCGCTGGAAGGTTCTGCCTCGGGAACAATGCCTGGGTAAGAATACTATTTCCCCACCCTTTTCTCAGTGATCGATCATTACTAATTTGTACCATCACACGTCATAGGCATCCGCAACTTCATTGTCGAGTTCATCCTCAAGTGCTCCGGCTCGGAAGAAGAGTTGAAGAAGTCCAAGACTCTTCTCAACAAGCTCAATCTCGTACTTGTTTCCATCCTGAAGCAAGAATGGCCTCATAACTGGCCTACTTTCATCAACGAGATTATTCAGTCCTGCCACAACAGCTTGTCAGTATGCGAAAACAACATGATCATCCTGCGTCTGCTTTCTGAAGAGGTGTTCGACTACTCTGCAGACCAGATGACTTCGGCCAAGACTCGCAACCTGAAGACGACCATGTGCGCCGAGTTTTCACAAATCTTTCAGCTATGCCAGGAAATTCTCAGCACTGCCAACTCGGTGAGTCTCGTCAAGGCCACGCTCGAAACCCTATTGCGCTTCTGCAACTGGATTCCTCTTGGCTACATCTTCGAGACGCCCCTCATCGACACTCTGCGCAACCGTTTCCTAAGTGTTCCCGAGTTCCGCAACATCACTCTCCAGGTGCTCACTGAAATCGGTGGTCTCCAAACCAATGTCAGTGGAACTACCGGTAACTACGACGAGCAGCTGGTCAAGATGTTCACCGAGGTACTTACTACAATTGCCGAGCTGATTCCTCTCAACCTGGACTTGCGGACGACCTATCCACAGAGCAACTCCAAGGACCAAGAGTTCATCCAGAACCTTGCATTGTTCCTGTGCAATTTCTTCAGCATGCACTTGAATGTAAGTTTTCCTCACGAAGAATCAACAAGACTTTGTAGTATCTGTAAACACTCGCTAACCTCACTACTAATCTAGCTCATCGAAAAGCTCCCCAACCGCGATTTCGTTACCCACGGCCACTTCTATCTTATCCGGATATCACAAATTGATGACCGCGAGCTGTTCAAGATCTGCCTTGACTACTGGCTAAAGCTGGTACAAGAACTATACGACGAAATGCAGTCGCTGCCCGCAACTACTCTCAACCCTATGCTTTCACTATCTGGTGGTGCTACTAGTGGTGGCGCCCCCAACCCCAGCCTTCTCGCCGATTTCCCTCTTCGCAAGCACAAGTATAGCGAGGTTATGTCTAACCTCCGTGTTGTCATGATTGAGAAGATGGTTCGTCCGGAGGAAGTTCTGATTGTTGAAAACGACGAAGGAGAGATTGTACGTGAGTTCGTGAAGGAGTCCGATACCGTTCAGTTGTACAAGACTATACGTGAATGCCTTGTGTACCTGACTCACTTAGACGTCGTCGACACGGAAAACATCATGACCGAGAAGCTTTCAAAGCAGGTCGACGGTTCGGAGTGGTCGTGGCACAACTGCAATGTTCTTTGCTGGGCCATCGGTTCCATTTCTTTGGCCATGAACGAGGAGACTGAGAAGCGATTCCTAGTCACTGTCATCAAGGACCTTCTAGGCCTTACCGAGATGAAGCGCGGAAAGGACAACAAGGCTGTTGTTGCCAGTAATATCATGTATATCGTTGGCCAATACCCCCGCTTCCTCAAGGCTCACTGGAAGTTCTTAAAGACTGTGGTCAACAAACTTTTCGAGTTCATGCACGAGT
The DNA here is from genome assembly GCA_001513805.1 of Davidsoniella virescens. Classification (NCBI taxonomy): domain Eukaryota; kingdom Fungi; phylum Ascomycota; class Sordariomycetes; order Microascales; family Ceratocystidaceae; genus Davidsoniella; species Davidsoniella virescens. Next base: position 87,466 of record LJZU01000032.1, read on the forward strand.
CACACGAGGGTGTTCAGGACATGGCTTGCGACACTTTCATCAAGATTGCAAAGCAGTGCCGTCGTCACTTTGTTGCCCTTCAGCCCGGCGAAACTGAACCTTTCATCCAGGAGATTGTTCGTAGTATGAACAATATCACCTGTGATCTGACCCCTCAGCAAGTTCACACCTTTTACGAAGCCTGTGGTTATATGGTGGCTGCTCAGGGTAACAAGAACTCTCAGGAACACCTCTTGGCTAACCTAATGTCGCTCCCCAATGTTGCCTGGGATGAGATCATCAAGCAGGCCAACATCAACCCCGGTATCCTTCAAGACTCGGAGACCATCAAGATCATTGGCAATATCATGAAGACTAACGTTTCCGCCTGCACTTCCATTGGCACATACTTCTACCCTCAAATCGGTCGTATCTACAGCGACATGCTGCAGATGTACCGTGCTACCAGTGGCCTGATCTCAGAGGCTGTTACTAAACAGGGTGAAATCGCGACCAAGATGCCCAAGGTCCGCGGTCTGCGTACCATCAAGAAGGAGATTCTAAAGCTTATTGAGACCTATGTCGAGAAGGCCGAGGATCTAAACGCTGTGCGCCAACAAATGGTGCCTCCCCTGCTGGAGACTGTTCTGACTGACTACAATTCTAATGTTCCCGGTGCCCGTGATGCTGAGGTTCTCAAGGCCATGTCAGTCATCATCACTAAGCTTGGTGGTCTTATGGAAGATCAGATTCCTACCATCATGCAGAACGTTTTCGAGTGCACTTTAGAAATGATCAACAAGGACTTCTCTGAGTTCCCTGAGCACCGTGTTGAGTTCTTCAACCTTTTGCGTGCCATCAACCTCAAGTGCTTCCCTGCCCTCCTAAAGCTTGATACTCGCCAGTTCAAGTTTGTCATCGACTCTTGCTCGTGGGCGTTCAAGCACGATAACCGTGATGTGGAAGCTGCTGGTCTCAACATGTGCCTAGAGCTCATCAACAACATCTCAGAGACGGATGTACAGACCTCGAACCTATTCTTTCAGCAGTTCTTCATTTCTATCCTACAAGACATCTTCTTTGTGATCACCGATTCCGACCATAAGGCTGGCTTCAAGACGCAATCCATGATTCTGATGCGAATGATCTACTTTGTCCAGCCGGCGGATGGCACGACTCCCAAGATCCAGGGACCCATCTACACCCCAGAACAAGCACCCCAAGGAACTGGCAACCACGAGTTCCTATCTACCTTCGTGTCTAACCTACTACGTGGTGCCTTCCCCAACCTACAACCGTAAGTTCCCGTCAAGCCACTCTATAATCTATATACATGACTAGCAGTCACTAACACTGTGCATAGTGCTCAAATTCAATCCTTCGTTGAGGGTCTCTTCACATACAACACCCAATACGACCGTTTCCGCCTAAGCCTGCGTGACTTCCTGATTTCGCTCAAGGAATTCGCCAGTGATAACGCTGAGCTCTTCGCATTCGAGAAGGAGCAGCAAGATCGGGAAGCCAAGGCTGCTGATTACGAGCGCCGTACCAAGGTTGGCGGTCTTCTGAAGCCTTCAGAGATTATTGACGAGGAAGAAATTTGACTGGCTGAAGAATTTCGCGCTGAGTACGCACCCGATCACACCCAAGCGCAAGAGCTAAATGGTAACAGTAATGATGGCTCAGGCTCGGGCATTTCTTCCAAGCCGCGGATGCGAGGGGATGACTTTGATCCCTGGGAGCTATATGAATGAACACGTGCCCAGGATTTGTCTTGATGCAGCTCGTGTAGTGTATACACAATCATGAGAGGTTGGACTAACTTACACAGAGGTATTCTTGTGTTGACGTTTGGGTTGAATGCTGGAGCGGCATTAGATGTGTTGCCGTCTCCATGTTTTCATATTGGGCGCTTTTATTTTCTGTTTTTTGGTTCATTTTTTCATTGTTTTTTTTTGCTGTTTTCATGTTACCATTGATACAATCTTGTTTCTTTACTTTTTTTTTATTTACGGTCGCAAGAGTTTGGAGGGGAAATGACTGTTTGCTCGAGCGAAAGGCTGAAGGAGCCATAAGAAGGAAGGGGTAGGACAGGAGAGAGAAGATGTGTGAAGGGGAGGGGAAGGGGAGAACAGGAGATATTTGAATGAAGAGTTGGTGAAATCCGACAACTCCAACAATCTCGTCTTTGAGTATTGATAAAAAGAAAAACACTCCTTTTCACATATAAAGTATCCCACCGGAACTGCCTCGGTCTCATTCTCTCTGTTCTTCTTCTTCGATAAGAGACAAGGGTTTTTTTTCTTTCCTATTTCTTCTTCCAGTCTTGTGGTCTTCTAGTCAGTCAAGGCTCTTAGGCGCAGGAAGTAAAGCATAACAACAAAAACGCAACAATTTTGATCAAAAATATCATCACTTGGTACGAGAATAATAAGATCACGATATCTGCATCCGCAAGGGCTGATAAACAAAGTTTTGCTTATTTTTCTATCTTTAGGGCCGCATCTTATCGATACTTTTAGCTGTCAAACATAATACATAGTAGGTACACATACCATACATCGTCAACTTGATTCAGTGAAATATTCATATGATGTATGTTATCTTGCTTGTGTCTTGTCGTCAGTATACATAAGTCATATTATCTAGTATGAAATCGGGAATATTTCACACTATAGTTCTTCATATCTCCGGATACACTTCGGTTCCGAGATCTTTCGTCCGCCAAGATCCGTATTTTAATATTCTATCCCATCTCTTATTGGTTAACAGATCTTGTACAACTCCTTCCATGTGTGTCTCTCATGACACGGTGCTACACAAGAAGCCGGAGACTTCGTAGTCAATATTTGATATCCTAATATCCATAACGTTCTATTCTCAAAAGTATCGTGTGTATTTTCCCCATAAGGTCATATCTTAGTGTTACTACCGTGTAGTTAGACCGGTGAATGTTTATTTTCCTTCGTTATAATTAGTGATTATACTGTATGATACAATGAAACCTTGGCTCTCCCTTTCAGAACGCAAGACTTGGTTTTTTTTTTGAGAGAGAGCTATCTATCTATAAATCGGATAATACTTGAGTTATAGGCAAACTTGCAGGCTAGCTATTCTCGTCTTTGTCCCTGGCAATATAACCATGCAGGATATATGTATGTATCTGTATGTACAGATCGTTGTTTAGAAAGTCTAAATCAGTCCCTAGAGTCACTCAATTGAGTTATTTCCAAAATAGGAGACCGACAAGGCCTTGTATGTAATGATGACTTCCTTTTTATTAGTATATTACTGAAAGAAATAGGATATGTATGATGAAACCATCTTTGTACAGTTTGGGAGACTGGCTGTCATAATAGATTTCTGACACTTAAAGTAGTCCTAATCATGTATAACAATTATAAGCTTGATGGCCCCCGCCATCGTCTCCACGTTTAGTTGTGTTGCCGCGCAAAACCCACATCCATTAGTCGTACCAGGGTTGTGACTTAGATGGATTAGCATATACATATACATACATATGTATATGTAGTTCAGTTTGGGTTCATAAAGTAGCAAATAGGCGTATTTACTTTCATTCATATAACTAATAAAATTCAATGAAGTATAGGACATGTTTCTGTTACAATCTTACTACAAATTGCATGTAATAGTGATTCGGTGTATATGTAGTAGTAGCCTTATCCATCTGTACAACCGAATGTAGCGTCCAAAACGATAGTGATGTCCTACAAGTATGTGAACATCTTACATTCCAGATCTTCTTGAGGGTAGCGGTGTTGAATTCCAATATCTTCTGAAATATGAATACTAGCTCACCTATCCGGCCGTTTAAGGCAGATCAGGCGGATCCCAAGTCGTTACAAGGTCGTTCCGTATATTTTCCCCTCACTGAATCCCACCGCAGTTCCTATCATAAAAGAAATACCGTTGTCTCTAGAATTTCGGTTACTATGGCCTAATAGAAAAGTAACACAGTCAGTGATCATCATCTACTCTCTGATTACACAAGGCGGAACCAACAACACGTTCATTTCCAGGGCTAGAGATCCATTTATCACCTTTTGATATGATCTCACACGGTTCCTCGTCCAAGAAAACAACTGTTTTCGAGAAGTTCGGGGCTACGAATCACGTTGCCCTAGTTAGGTCATCTCGATATACGTATGTAAATATTGTCGATATGAGAAGTCTCAATACTTCGGCTCTGCCTCTCGGATGCGTCTCATTTCGGAGCCGATGATGGCATGTACCCTAACGACAGAGCAAGTACATGACTCAAGGCGTACAAAATTCTCTTGAAACTAGCTGTAGTGAGCCTTGAATGGGATACGACATTCAATATCAACATTTATGTAAAATCTGCGGCCGAGTGAGTGATGTGATGAGGAAAAAAACAGCTAGCCTAAAAAGCCAGCATTCACATCACAACCAGCTCCATTTAGAAGTTAACTGAGACAACCAGTACATTTTTCAGACATACTATAGTTAGCTTCTCCAGACGGCCCCTTTGTCTTATATACACAGCTATCCCTTAAGTTGGGCTGTTTCTTACGTGTATCTATACGTATGCATATACATTGAAAATTAGTAGACATATTTTACGCTAACGCTACTATAATAAACTTTGGCGACAAAAGTCAGATGACTTCTATTCATGTGTGATAGAATTTCCAGACGTCAAGTTGCGCCATTCTTATCCATCAACTGGTATCGGATTCCCATGATGATAGTAGTGATTATTTATAGAACCACTAGTGGTGGCATTCTTTAGTGTATTTCCCAATCTTCATTTCTATCACGCAATCACTCAATATATCCAATGAAAAAGGCAAGCTTTCATACTTCAGTGATAATTCAGAATTGTCCAAAGTTCGGTATAGCCCAACCTGTAACTAGAGCCTTCTAGCTTACACTTCGAGATCCGGAATAGAATCTAGTTCGACATAGTAGCAGTCTTCGGGTCATATGCTCTCACGGGGCACTTGAATTCTACCACATGAAGGGTCAACCATCATCTACACTACAAGTCTAGCTCTGGTATATACTGACGTCATAGTGCTAGTTTTTCTCAATCACATTCTTATCATAGTCAATATATCTGTAGAATGGTTGGGGTACGGTTTATCATTGTGGTGACAACTATATGATCACAATGCTTTACGCTAACTAATCACATTGACCGATTGCATATTTTCTTATCTCATAAATACGGCCTCTGGTTTCACATGTTAGTTTTGAGATATGTACACCCGGCTTTGGAGAGAAAAGATCTATCAAAAGTCCTCTTACTAACAATATGAGCTCGGCCGTATACAGATATAGAAATGCTATTATCAGTGTCTGATCTCAGCTTTTCTCAGGTTCCCCCTTCATAACATAACACATAAGACATTACGGCGCAGATATGTCTTGATCTTGTACTTGACTTAGTCGTGACGACATCGGATATCATGGCTTGTCATATTACAATACACGGATATTTATTCTTGGCTATGAACAACAAAAGAAACGCAGATAATCGATATGTTTGAAAGGCCGCCCTTATCCAGGCGGATCGGGAACCTGAGTAAAGCTTTGGCTTAGTTAGACTGTCGGCGGTATTCCCGGCCGTCACTCGACAATCAGTGCCGTGCACGCCCTGTTTTCTATAGCTGCCAAAAGCTCAGAGAAACTATGGCGTGGGATGTCTCTTCTTAAGTGAGAAACAAAGTTGGCCTCATCTAAAAGATTCTACCACTACAGATCTGTATATACTACTGTTTAGACATTCCGGCTGAATGCTTCCGCTACAGATGCCACCCAACGACCCCAGTAGCAGTTCGCAATAACCGACAGAGTTGTCCTATACCATTCCATACAGCTTCAGAATCTCTGTTGGGAAATACAAGATTTGGAGGAGTGTATATTGATACAAAGGGCCTCGAATGGAACTCTACGTAGTAAAAGCAACACCTAGCTTGGTGGCTTGTCCAAACTCTCCTAGTCCACATTTCTTTCTTAGTGAGGCCCAGCAAGTCCCTGCTGTGCTTCAAGAGAAAACAACGGAAGATCGATACACTACCATTATTAGTGAAGCTATGTGGGGATACGAAGCAGCCTAGTTCGCTATGTTCTCTCTTTTGGTGTCCCCCACGTAAACAAGAACCAATGGTGACAACCTAGTCTAGCATGAATTGGGCGTGAAATCTCAGTGACGGAGCAGGCCTACATGATAGATACAAAGAATTGTCACCGGACAACACGAGAACAATCGATTTAAACTAGTGAGACGGTGCGCTTTTATGAAGGTTGGGCTGAGTTGTTATATTCATCTGTGTTCACTCTCAAGACCAGGGAGCAAGATGGTACCTCCCATTATTCATATCTAACATATACAGTCCAATGTATGAGAAATTAGCAAACTTTGAGATACAGACTTTGGGGTCCGTTTCATAGATTTGGAGAAACATATCCATAACAGTATTGCCAAGTCAATAAGATATGTATGAATATGATGAACTTTTCTTGAATGGATTGAGGCCAACTACTAGTCAGTACTTTTCTTTCAAAAAACGAAAACGAAAAAAAAAAACCTCAAGAAGGCACGACTATAGCTACACACAGCACAGATTTTTTCCTTTCACGGAGCAGTATCAGATTTAAATATAGATATACAATGATCGTGGTTAAAAGATACAAGATAATAATAAAGTATCATCGCATTGTTAGGTGGGAGTCTTTCATAGACGGTTCCTTCGGATATCGCCCAACTATAGACGGAAAGGAAAGGCTCGCGACGGCCTTTGCTTTTGAAGATTTTTTTTTTGTTCTTTTAAGCCGTACAATATCAGTTGGTTCCCTGGCCTAGCAACTATAGTTATACATGTAATATAGCAAAATAAGTTGTTTGTCAGGCTGCCACCCATGTCTAAGGTTTCTTTATTTTCTTTATTCTTCCCTCTAATAGTTGCATCTATACCAACTCAGTACAAGTACAGTCTGTGCTTTATGTTCAATTCCTACGGCTGTTCTTTTGGAAGCAAAACTTCCTATTCTAGCAAAGCTATGAGGCCATTGAAGGCGGCCGAGAGTATGGCGTGCTTGTTGATTTAAGAATTACTAAGACAATAGAGAACAAAGAAGATTTGTATCTGTGCTGAGAATAGCTGACCACAATCTAATACACGGTGTGCCGTTTCAGGGCGCAAGTTGATTACCAACAGCTAGCTTATGCTTAGTATCCAACTGAAAGAAGAAGGCCTCTCTCCCAGCACTAAAAAATAATCTCAAATTTTCAGTCCTGCTTACACAAGGAGGTTACTACGAGCGCAGCCAGCGCTATCAATTTTCTAAATGAAAATTGTCATTAGGAAGATCACAGTTGAACTTGATCAAATTAGGGCAGCCTGTACCAAAGATGATCTATATGTATCAGTGCAGCCTCTGTTAGCCTTGCGGCTTTGGGGTTTTACAAACCGAGTTGAGGCCCAGACTGTCATTGTTAAAGGGCGCGCTATAGTATCCGCGCGAAGAGGGCTATGGACAAACCCTAAAAGGGCAGTCTACTACAGAAAACTACTCAGTTCCTCAATTTAAAACATATGTATATCGATTCTCGATTACTATTGGAAATGAAAGCACTATCGAACACGAATAACTAGTATCTCAGTGCCATTGTTTCTATAACTCAATATCGTGCGATGCTTTTGAAGATGAACCCTTTTACTCTTTTTTCCTTCCAAAAAAGGAAGTCTGTGCCATAATGCTGTAAAATCTGATAATTCCTCATCAACTATGATTCTAGCGAGTACTTTACAAACATTTCATAATGTAACAAGATAGGCTGTGCCAATTTCCTAAAGGTACTCTACTCGAATATATTAAAAAAGGCTTGAAACTTGAGTTAAAGAAGCTGTCATTAGGTGGCTGCCTTACTTGTCAAAATTTGTACTTTTAATGTCTATTTTTCTTAATATAGTTAGTTAGTTGAGTGATCTGAATAATGATGATAGTTATATGCCTCTTAAAAATTACAAATGTCTGTCAACCTACGCGATACTGGTATACCAAACTTGAGATAACAGCAATTACAATGGTCGGTTGTCAGCTGGAAAAACTTTTGCTAGTCCTTATCCGTCAGCTGAGTATAACCCTCTTTGCCAGCCCAGAACAGTCCCTTGGCCTTTCCGGTATCCAATTTCTAATATATGTTATCACAATATAGGATACATACAAATACATCTACAGCTAGGTTAGCGTCGATACTGTCAATAGCCGCTCAAGATACTGGCGGTGGCGGTCATATGACATGGAGACAGGCATACTACAATAAGAAGACAATCAGTAATTACATGTACCGTGTGCTATAACCTCGACCTCTAACCAGTCTAGATACATAATTTGGTGCTACGACCAGTGAAATGATGCATACCTACTCTACTTTGGAAGGTTACAAAATTACAGTGTACCACACACCCCGCTAGCAATATCTTGTTGCGTATGGATATATTTCACCTGTCTACGGTGTAGCGTTACCAGCAGTGTTATTACAAGTCATCACAGGTACACAAGTACACAGGTACACCAAATCACGAATGTATGTGTATCAGTTTCTAGTTGGTGAAAACCATCTCCTGCGTTTTCGTGGTCTCGCATTATCAAAAATCACACTCCTGTGTATAGGTAAACATTGACTGTTGCAATTATGCTTAGCTTTGATACAAGTCTGTTTAAACTACAACAAAACTGTATGTACATAACTAGTTTCGTCTTTGTCTTCTTCCTTTTTTCCCTCAAAATGTCGATGTCTCGCGTAGTTAGTGTTCCATAGGTGCTCGAAGCCTAATAAGGTCACTTAAGAAGGGGCTATGTGCATATCTTTCTTCTAGAAAGGTCAAAAACAAATTGCTAACACACGTACATACCTAGTCATATCTTACACGCTTTGCCAATCTCATGATAGCCTGCTTTCTGCAGATGTACTTTCAAATCAAAAATACTACGCTCATGACTGAACTATGACTAGTTTATTTTGTCATCTACGCTGTTAAGATGTTTGCTATCCATGGAACTGTACTTGAAAGAATACTAGTCACACCATCAAAGTCTATACGATTGAATGGTGAGACGTTTCTGCTCGATATCCCTCTGTCTATCAATTTGAATAATAGAAGGGTTATCTTAGATAAGTGGTCATGCGAACATTCAAGAACGAAAATACATCTTTGAGCATTACCAAGAAATGAGGCACATCATATCTTGTATATTCACATCTACATGACTTCACAGCAGGCTGAAAAAGATATTCGGAAACATCTATACATACATAACTAACTAACTTATACCACAGTGTCGTTGGACGTAAAATATAGTCTAACAGAACTCAGTACCGGATCGGGAATTTATCCCAAAATGGAAAATATACTAGTAAGGAAGAATATGAATATTTCGGTCTCGCCTGAGTAAAGAATTTCCTCTCTAAAAACTTTACATAAGTATAGAAATGTCTACCATGTACTATTTTCTCAGGCCTATTTTTTCCTTCCTTAATGGGCATCGTTACATTGGGAGAGAAATCCGCACATATCAGAAATCTTTCCTCTCTATGGATCCAGGACAATGTAATGAAAATGTTGCTGAGCTCGCTTAGAGAAAAGCAGACTAGTAGTAGCAGCTATGAATATACTACCATACAACATAGGGCTAAGAGAAGACAAAGCAAAAACACCCCACGCAGTGCGTTGGTGACAGAGTATATGTAGTGAGATAATATTGGCTTGTTCAGTAACCCATAACCAATTTCCTTCTCGAATAAGCTGTATTTGTTGTGATGATAATATAGCAGTTTGGGTTATTTAGCTCGTAATGGATTTAAATGGCAAGCAACAACTATGATACGAACTTTCTCTCGAGACTTTCAAAAGCCTCGTGGTACCTTATATCTAAATATACCTAATAATGCCTCTCAAGATCATCTCAACTATATGTTTACCGTAGACATAGATTACCAAGCAAATCAAGCGTGCATGCATATCAGTAAAATATAGGTTATCACGTACCTTTTTCAAAAATAATACTGGATTAGACATCAGAGCGATCAGGTATCGTATATATGTAGTAAAAGCAACTGTCTATCACTCTGTGCATCAACATAGAACAGTGAGAAATATGCCAAAAGACCCTAGTTTTTATCTGTCTGGGTGGCCAAACACCCCTTGTGACAGGAGTTCCGATAAGTAATTTTAGTCATGTAGTAGTAGCTACTACGTGAAGCTTGAGCATACCCAAGCAATACAAAAGCCATCGACAACAAGTAGACAAACCTATTATCCCCAAAGTTGCATTACAATGGGATAGTATATGTTTCCTTATTGAGACAGGATCAGATTAACCGATGGTATACCAGTTTCTCGATCACAGGGTCTAGGTATGATTCATTTGTTTCCTTTCGTGTCTTCGGCCTTTGAATTTTGTAAACCCGATATTGTTATGCGAGAAGAAAAAAAGAAAAGAAAAAAGATAACAACCTCGTGCCATGCTAGAATGACGGGAAGAAATCTAGTAGGATAGCTTTTTCACCAGAGACGATCGGCCAAGAATCAGAACCGAAGCAAGGAACTACCTGGTATGCGAGGGTACAAAAAAGCTTGGTTACTGATTGCTTGGACGATTTGACAACAACGCTATTGCAGCTGAAAATACAGTCAATGGAGAAATCGCAAGGTGCGCCTAAGTTGTAAAGCTTGAGTCTTGAAAATCGTTCGATTTACGTAACGTATAGAAGGGTTATACCCTAGCAAATGAATCACAAGAAGATCGTTAGTTTACGATCAAACAATTGCAAGACGCTGAGTTAGGATTTCATGTTTAACCCAGAATGGAATAGTATAGCAATACTAGGCATTGTCTTGTGCTAAAATATCTTTGTTAACTTTGCTACAAACATGGATTCTACTAGTTAATAAAGTTTGCTGTGCTTCAACTCGACATATCCTAGTCTATCTACAGATAGTTATAAACAGCTTACTCAAGTACTTAAGCGAGCTTTACACTCTTGGTGAGGTGAATATCAATACTGTGAGTGAAAACGAGGCTCACTTAGTTAAATCACACCAGTCCAATGGAATCATTCATTCTTTCATCAGGCAATTATTGGGACTCAACATCGTAAGTGATATGCACACAGAGTTCATGCTAGTGAGAAAACAATATTGGCAAGGGCATCCCGCGCGAAAATTCGACTAATATGTAAGTATCGGTTGACCTTCTGTTTTCTCAAATTATAGTGTGTGAAGCGTGCTCTACAAACCCCCCCCCCCCCCCCAAAAAAAAAGAAAAAAAATGCACCATATTAGAAGGGTTTCTTTTCTCGAGAGCAACAGATCACTTATCTTAATAGGGTATATATCCACTATGTAAGTAGTATCATGGATAAGAATCTCATATGTAAAAATGTAAGTAAATACATACATGTATGTGGGAGTCTGATCTGACTCTGACTGGAGAATCACACTTTTGCTGATATCTCTCGTTATACATCTACAAATGTGCTGCTTATAGCACCTTTGTGTATCTCCGATATTCCGGTTCGTCCACATTACTATCCAGGCACAGTTTGCGTATCCATATGAGCACATTCACGCATTTTCGCATCACGTAATGTGCAATCATCATCACGGTTGTCGAATGAGACGAAAATAGGAATTCCGGAAACATGGTCCTTGGGAAGGGGCTAAAATAATTAAGTCTCTCACTATCCTTCCTCTGTTCACATTTCTCATTTAAGATCCTGTGTGATGGCATATAACTTCACGTCCAAGGCATCCAGATTTGTGCACAGTATATCGGTAGTATTGCTTGGTCCTTTGGACCAAATCATAGTCAGATATCTGCGATGGGAATGACCTTGATACTCGCATCATCATCTAGACCAGCTGGGCTAAATGATTCGTTAGCAATTTGACATTCTATAAGCGCACATGCGCGCTTTAAGGTGTTGTTGAATATTCTGTGGTATCATATGGTTGCTTTTCTTAGAAGGAGATGTGCTGTAAATCACGGACTTGCTCATGTAAGTAGGCATTTGCATCACAGACTTGAAGGCAAACACGGGAAGGCTCGAAGCCTGGTATCACATCGATGTCCATTGGGAATACTATAAAGTCAAGATGACACCACAGTGTGCTTATTGGAGGCTCGAGGAAGGGACCATGTGGACACTATGATAAGGATTTATATTACGATGTGGCTATACCACCCGATTTGTGTAAAATGTTACTAGTAACTAGACCATGAGACATCATGTCAACAACGGTAAACCTGTGGCCATTATACGCTATGTGGAGCTCAAGGAAGATAATAAATAATATCGTTGATGATGAAGAGCAAGTAGACCACATCATCATTCCTTGAAATGAAAAGCCAAGTGGATAAACTGAAATAGTACTGAGTCCATCTTTAATATCTATCAACGGCATGCCAGGCCGCCGACTAAGAGGATCATCTTTTTTCTGATAATTGAAGATAAAGAGACAACAAATCACCCTCTCTTCTCCAAAGTTTACACGAAAGCGGCAAGTGAATGTTTCTCAGGCAGCTAGATATTCCAAGTACAGGTCATTTCTCAGCTGTGAATGGCTGATACTATGATCAACGCTTTATTGAGAGGGGTTACATTGAGCTAGTAGTAATCTCAATGAGAAAAAAGGAAAGGAAAACTGAGTAGGCAGCTCATGCAAGACAGATAGACGCTACTAGTGAAGAAGGATGTGTGAATTTGAAGAGTCCGACTTACAATGTATATAACTATCCTAAAGATTAATACTACGTGCAAGTTTCAAAATGATATACAGATTTACAGATATATATATTTTGGTAGTCCTTGAATCATTTGAACAACTCTATGAACTAAAATTATATATGTAGGTATACACTAATGGTAGGTGGGGCGTGTGTATTTCACAACCATACATATAGTTATCTGAGAGGGGTAATTCACACACTAATACGCCCTGCTGACCATGTTTTCTTGTTTACAATTAAGAATATGATTCGTTATGGCTACAAAGATACCGAGCCACTCGGGTGTCATGATAGCCTAGTCATATATGTACATCGCTTAGTTATAGTTGTGAAACTATATGCGGTATAAATATTGGCCCTCAATGTGGCACTGTTAAGCATACTAAGAAAGAGAGATAAAGCACCTAGTAGTGTATACTAGTGATCTTGGGTACTTGACTATTGATAAGCTAGGCTTTCGATACTATCACCCTTTGTGCGGTATTCACTATGGTCTTGGAGGTCTGGTTGTTTTCCCCTCTTTCTGCTAGGAATTTTTCACATGCCGGCTTCCTACACACCATCTAGGACACATGACAGTCTATATCTGTCGACTCAGACCATTAGTATTCATGGTTGTTACTAATGAAACCACTGCCGCCATCTTCGCAATTGTATATCAGGCCTGTGATAAGGAAAGAGAATAAAGCCTGAAAGACAATGCCGGTCAAGATACCAACAAATAGATGCGCATATGAGCGGAAGTCAAGGAAATACTAGGCTTGCCGTAAGCATTATACTGACATTGCTACAACACCACATTCATTTCTTGGAAGGGAATCCGGCCATATAAGACCAATCTACTGTCTAGCAGCTCGAGCATTCTGAGTCGTAGTATCTGCAAGGGCCCGCGCTATGGTGCATCTGACGGCTTTTGAGTGTCTCCTCTTTTTCCTTTTTTCTCTCGACTTCTTTTGGTTGTAGTTGGACTGTCGTTTTGGTGGCTTATTGTTTTCGTAATGCAATCCGCTGGTCAATGTGGTTTGTGATATGTATTCAGGCCAGTACAAAAGGTACCAATTTATAGCTATCTGATATTTTAATTTTTCTCATGATGAAAACTTATCCACATGAGTTGTTAGCATAGCCCTTATCTGTACAGGCAACTTATTATCCCAATAGATCTAGCTATGTTAATCATTAAGCAGATGCCTGTAGTTCATAGAAGCCTAGAGCTTTTGATCATCTTGCTCTAACAAACAAGCGTCACATGCTTTTGCTTCTGAAGTTTGTTACGATACATACTTCAATGTTAAGTGTCCGACTAAACTTTCCACCACCTTCATTCTTACTTTACGGCCGATAGGTAGGCCAGATGTTTGGTGTCAAAGTCTAATGCCCTAGTTTATCATATTGACCTGCGATCTAGAACGAAGACAATAGTTCGCCGGGATCCCATGTCTAAAGTTTATGGTATGTTTCGTTGCGGGCGCTGACAGCGGCTTATAGCCCTCTTTCGTGGTGGTGTTATATCATGTTTTAATTGCTATAGTTGCATTGGAACATCACTAATAGCCCATGAATGATGCTAGGCAGGACAACCCACGCCGAAGTAAATGGCACATGGCCTACTTAAAGAGGGGAGGACTGGCCTAGCAAGAATTATAAGTATATCTACATCCATAGTATCTATCTTGTAGGCCTTTATCCCTTCTTTCCTTTTACACCATATTTTCTACAAGAAATCTCCTTCTCTGTCATTCGTATCCCTGTTACAACATTATGCCTCGCTTATATGATATATATTCGTGAAATATAAAATATAAAATATTTAATCCTATCGCTTTAGAACTTGTACAGATATACGGATATATAAGTATAAGCTGCAATGGAGACGGGTTAAATTGATTAGATGTTTGAAGAAGGAATAGAATAGGTTTAGACATTGTCGAATCGGCTGTCCTTTAGTAGCATGGATGGCCGATAACAGCGGAATCTTTACCTGGAAAGGAAGACGTCTTTCCATTACAAAGAGCGAATCCGTTGTGCAAGAGCCGAACGCCGAACACTAGAAGTGCTTCAACGCGGGCTTACGGGGTTTATCACGATAGGCCGTTCCAGAGTCTACATGTATAAGACAAAAATCGGCGGCATCATCTCGCTACCATTCGCTACGATAACGGGGTTCTCCTGAGAACATGTGTAATCCCTCACGTGTTGATTTTCACGATGTTAATGTACATTATCTTACTGTATCCTACCTACTATATAGAGTATAGTAAGTAGCAAGTTGGGATGCGTATTGAGAGTCATCGGCCTAAGACAGGTCAAAGCAGCTATGGTCCGCCAGTAACAAGCAATTAGTGATGCTATCTGCTAAGTCAGCATCCATCCATACAGATATGTCAGAGGCCAGCTGTTAGTCAATGCACAAGATCCCAGCCGTATCTAAAAGGGAAGAAGCGAATCCTTGGCTAATGTTCTTTAAGTGCATGAAATAGAGAAGGAGGGAGCATCAACTAGTTATTATCTTGGTGTTCAACCAGGGGCTGTGTCTTCCTAGTCGTTTGGTACAGGGAACTGGCCAACACCAACATTGCCATTGCGGGCGTTGAGTATAGAGAAAATCATACTGTATTATGTGGTATGAATGAATGTAGTTGGCGGATATTACAGCTTTTGTTGTGGTGTGTACGAAGCTAATTGTATACAATTAGCCTAGATCTCAATAGAACCGTTGATATAACTGGCAAAAAGGATTGCAGTAGGTAATCTGCATAAACATTGCATGTATCGACTTGGACGATTCTGGTGCTGATACTCGATCAATCTGCATACTTGTAATATGACTGGACTTAGCATGGCATATGTAGTTATCGGTTGTTATATAGTATAACTTGACATTGTAACCGAAGAAATGCAAGTACGAGGCTAATGGCGATGGTAATATATATCTTACCCAATGTATTACATGTACTAAAACATGTCATCAAGTTAGTGTATATTCACTAGAGTTGTCTTGACATTTCACTATACCCCCTCAACCCTGTCGAATAGGCAGGCAAACAAAAGATTCATGTTTCTCACTTCCAAATTTAGACAGGTTGATATTAATACAGCTACAAGCCAGCTTGGTTATTGGCATGGCTTTGAACATAATGGTTTACCTCTTACTTCTTTGTTGATTCATTGATACATAGTAAAGCATATACTGTCGTATAGTCGTGGGTCTTTTCGACATGTATCTTTGAAGTCTTTCTTCACATATTTGTGAATCTGAATACACTTCCTAGTCTCCATTCCCCAGTAAGCATTTAGTCTTCTTTTTCCCACAAGCCTTGTAGTTTGTGGCTCATGTCAATGTGATATTGAGGTGACGACTGGATGCCAGGCCTCTCATACCCTAGATATTGACCGAGAATGTTACTTTATATAGTGTTCCAGACGTCTAGATATCACTCAATCACACCAGGCCTTATTGCGAATATGGCGAGCCTCTTTCAAGAAAAAAATACGCCTTCAGGATTTCCGCGATGGGAAATATTCAGTCACTTTTCCTTGATACCCTTGTAATTGAAATTTAACACGTCTAAGAATTATATGCTGTAACGCTTATGTTTGGAATCATCACACTGGAGACGAAGCGATGTGACCATGGGGCACGGCAGTAAGATATTGTATGTATGAAAGGTCAAACCTTCTCGTGTATACCGGTAGATAAAATTTCAATTGGACAAGACTCGCCGGATCTACATGAGATATGCCACATCGTCAAACGCAGTAGTGAATAGAGTGACTAGATACTGATAAGCTATGTAGTAATTTTCAAGTATGTACATACATCTAATATGATCAAACTTAGATCATGACGCTGTAGTAGTAAGGATGTCTCCTGAGTTAGATGACTGCTCAGTTTTGCTTCCCACCAGGCCAACATCGTCGTCACAGACAAGTGGCACCATAGTAAGTCAAGCAGGGAGTTAGTTGGTCCAATCGGCCGAGACGTGGGATAGGTACAGAGGCTGTGAAAGTAGCCGTTTCTTTCTTTTTGTATGATATCATTTTAGGGGCGCCGGCTTCAGAATAATAGTAACCGTCGTTGAAGTGTAGTTAGTGTGGCTCTCTTCTACAGTAGTTAGTGATAGCACTGTTAAAGTTGAGTACCAGCTCATTCCTAAGATGTGTGAGTACAGTACATTCTAGGGTGGGGGGGGGGGGGTAAGTAGACGACGAATAAGGAGCTTTCTCAAGTAATTTCGTTGCCAGTAAGCAGCTTTGCATGGGATAAATACTAAACAAAAATACTAAACCAAGATGCTACATAGGGCCCCATGACCGCTAGCCAACCAGAAGCCAGCACCAATTAGTTGCATGCCAACCAGAAGAACATCGTTCGTTTTAGAGCTCGCCAAGGATTGTAATCAGGCCAGAATGGGCCAAGTGTTTCCTATCATAACCTTTCAGGGCTGCCTTTTGACGAAGGCCACTTTCATCTGTGTACAGTTATACCTTACACTACATCAAGTGCCACACTTTAGCTCTGAGTTTCCAATCACGTTCTTTCCTACAACTTTCGAGACGCCTCTTACTACCTGTCTCAATCGGACAGCAGCTACATAGTTCTGCTGCTTTTCAGTCAGTGATTTCGGAGGCCATTATTTCAATTTAGGACGGCTCTTGTTAGTACACGTCACAGAATGATAGCCACTTCGGGCATAGCTCAGTCTTGTATGCGCTTTTGTTGCGGAATACAACATCCCCAGTAGAAAATGACTTTGATGATAAACGTGCATGTACAGATAAGACTTGATATGACCGGACAGAACGCACCACAGGACTCATCACAGTCGTTATATATGTGAATATATATGACATTGCAGACTCAATCACAACTCAGACAACGGCTTACGAACTATGCTTGGTCATATGTATCTACTTTGGTTTTGCGGCGCCCATTAACTACCACTGTCTTTCCTTCAAGTTTCAAGCTTTTTGGAGTTACCATGATACATACATCGCTTCGCTTCATCCGGAACTTTGTCAGACCTGTTCGTAGCGCGTCATTTGGGTCAAGATAAGGGGCGGTTATGAACCCAAAGTAGTGCGCTACTGAGGGGTGAGCCAGGTTCTATCCATTCACGGTTCACGATACGGGCATTGGCTCCAACTTGTACACTATCGTGAGTGAAGGATGGGGGCAATAAACCCAAAGATGGGTGGTATTGACAGTTGGCAGCCTCAGGACACAACCTGATCTTCCAGGTGCCATGATTGTACTTTGTAGCACTAAGTCTAGTGTAATCATACAAATGAAGTACTTTGATGGAAGAGATGGAGAACTGTATTATAGATAACCCAAGAGGCGTGCCTGGTACCAAGCCAAATGAGTCTCTATGATATACAAATACGTATCATTTAAGCTTCTGATTTTTTTTTTTTGTTGCAAAAAGTATGGTGCGTCGTTAATCATTATTAAACCTCACACAGGCATCATGGTATAGTACATACTATCAAGTACATCAGTACTTGCTTATCTAGTCGATACTTGCCATAGATATATAACATCAAATTCTATTCCACTTTCGAATGTTCATTAGCTTACAAGTATATGTATATATGCATTCTTAAAAGCGGCTGTTATATTGTTTTGGACCTGCAAGCTGGTTGCATTTGGGGTATTCCCCGAAGGTGTACACCAGGATATTCTACAACTTGGACAAAAAAAGAAAGAAAAAAAAACGGCTAATTTCAATGTTACCATACCCCATTTGATGTGACAGGGCCTACGAGGAAGTTATGAGTTTCCGTTTCTCTTTCCTATCTGTGTATGAGACACTAGCATAAACTCCACACACACACACACACACATTCGCTTTCAACAACAAAGATAACACTGATATGTATGTATAGTCGTTTCTCGGATGACAGGAGCGTTTATCCTCCCTTCCCATTACTAAGACAGTCAACAAAAGTGCATAGTTGGCTCTCCAATTGCGAAGAATCAACAATCTTTCCGAGGTTGAAATCCAGTCCGCAAGCCAACTTTCGTAAGCACGTTGCAAAGCTTGATGCACCTCCCAAAGTCTAAATACATGACGGAACTATGATTGTAATTGTAAGTGCAAATTTAGTTTTGATTCTATAAAGACCTTATCCCTCACGCATGGATAGGCTTTATATCATATTTCAATTCTCTGGTGTATCAAGTTATCCACGTTATTGCGTTATCTCCAGTAAGAACTGGTGCGAGTTTCTTTTCGTTTTAAACATACCGGTTGTCCAATCGCCTTGTCAAGGTCGGGCTGACTTCTCAAGTGTAATTCCGTATTATGCTTGGCGTCATGAATTAGCATCTTGTCTCACTGTCTCCGGGTGTTTAGCCTACCGATAAGGAAGGACAGAGCTACAAATACATATAGAAAAATCTATAGCATTTTTTACACTACGTATTCAATGATCTCCATCATCCAGAACGACCGTGGTATGATGGCATTCAATTCTGTCAGGTGGCTAAAGGCAACAATGACTAAGAAACATACAAAGTAGTCTTAGGAAATACTTACAGATAAGTATGTATATCTTCGGATATTAGTTGACTTGACAAACGGGAATAAGAATCATATTATAGTAGGGGAAGTAAAAATGACAAATCTATTTTTTTTTTTCCCGAGATATGAGACTTGAGATTCCAAGGCTACCCAAGCAAATCAAAATGTATACAAAAGAACTTTGAATCGAGAAGAAAAATATGACTTGTAGTTCAAACGAGTTTCTTCCATCTTTTTTTTGATTTTCCCTAGAAACTTCAGTCGATCGTCGAGTGGGTGAGAGGAGAGGACTCTTGACTGAGCAGATAATATATCTGTGATAACAAACCCAGCATCACATTTCATATACATTTGTGGAGTAACTACAGGGTGCAGATCTATCTGTCTGTGACTTTTTGTCAAAGTACTATTCTTTGTACAGTGTTTAACTAGATCAAAAGGTCCCTATAATAAAAAGAGAAAAAGATATGCCTAATTTCTCATAACCCCAAGGTATACCAACTCACTACTATGGTTGATCCGGATAATCCTTCAATTTTAGACGAGCTTAAGGAAGTTAAAAGCAAGAGACTGAATTCCACCATGTTCGGATGACCTCACAGGGTCCGAGGGTGTGATATTGTGGGGGGACCCAAATCATATTTTTCAAAAGACAAAGCAAAGACGGAAGGGAACCTTGAAAATCACAGCCTCTCCAAATCTCATTATACGATATTCTAGGAGCCCTTTATATACATATAGACATTAAGAACCCATGATGCTTTTATTCCCTCAGTACTTCAACAGCAGTTGGCTTGTAGGTGCTGATGTCTACAAGGTTATCATCTACAAGATAAGCAAGGAAGCCCTGTCTACAGATATGCCTGATCAAAGAATGCCTAGCTCAAGAAAATCTCAAACACTGGGAAATAGAATAATGAAGAAAACGGCAGAAAATCTATATGTGGAAATTCCAACTTTCTCACACACAGATATCTCTTCTTCGGTAAAAAAGAAACCACGCCTATATGACTAGAGTGGGTTAACTAATTCGACAAATCTGGTAACCCTATGATACAAAACTCAATAAAAGAAAACGGTGCATATTGTATGTCATGCGTTGACAGACTACACGCAACATTTGAGAATTACTTGGCAGGTGACAAACTTATCACATATGTATGACGAGTTCATATAAACTATGACTTTGACTATGAATCTTGACAACTTTATCTTCATGGAAACATCCGTAATGAGCAACGTTCAATTTCACAGGCGTCTGTCTTACTAGATGTAAGCTGCCATTCTCAAAATATTGTCAATAAGCACTAAACAATACGAATAATCACGCTAGAGACCATGAAAATGATCGACATTGAGTCTGTGCAGAACAAACAATATCATTCTAGCATCTTGTTAACAATTCGATACTTCGCCACATTGCCATATCGTTCCATGATGGCGCTATCGTAGCATCTTGAAGAGAAAGAAGAAGATAATTATATAATATATCAGCAAATGGTGTTCATATGAAGCTTCCCGCTGCAAAAATCTATGTAATAATGCATGTCTACTTTCCATTCTAAGCTTAAGCTCTAGAGACGTCATGTGCCAGCTGGGAAACTCGATTGTTCCCCTGAACCAAGTTGTTTGGTTAATGTGGCAATGTTAAGAACGTGACTTATGTAAATCGCCCAAAAGGTTTGGGGTGAAAAACAAAAACCTTGAGAGCAGCAAGATGCATACCACATCATAGGCTTCTATCAAGACGATATGAGCTAAGATGCTCGACTATTGAACTACGGCTATAGTGTTGGAGACGTCTAAAAGGGATCGATGGCGTCGTTGTATTGACCCATGATGCTCATCTCATCTAATGTAAATGAAATTACTACATGCAAAGTCATCTAGAAGGTACTTGATACATGTTTATGATGCACAAGTTACTCATCATACATAATACAATGTAGTCTTGTATTGATGGCAATAGCCATAAGGCGTAAACTCACGAACAATTTCAAACGAACCTAGCAAGACACTGGCATCTCTAGCAGAAAGATATTAGTCAACTAGTACCATTTCCAATTCAGGTATCATTATCATACATGAATTCATCATACACATGGTCAAAATGGCAGCATCGTCATGAGATCTTAGTATGATATAATTCGGCCTCGCAATCGGCCGGAACACCTATACTCCGTGAGTACAGCTAATCCTAGTTCAACACTCCCCATCTACGCCCTTGTCGCAAACCACTAAGAGCCACATTTTGTTTTGATTATTGCATAGCTTGGACTTGAGCTACTAGGGTCACAGTCCAGAATCAGTATGGACACACGCAGGTCACCCTGTCTAGTACCTACTGAAGAATAGAGAAGAAAAGGAAACAAAGAAAAGCAGGAAACCTTATCTATTCATGAACGCAACTACGTATCTAAAAGGTCGATGGATACATACAGGTCAGCTAGTCGATCTTGTCAATGAGCATCGTAATAGCAGCCATAGTCAAATAAATCATGGATGTTACGGCACCAGTACGGCACATTTTACTGCCTATGATCGACAGCTAAATGTCAATATACCTCATTTTTTACTACAAGATATAAAATTCTTACCAGTTAATATTGTCTACAGGATCAGGCATGTACCGATTTGAAACTTGTTGTGTGTATCTTCTCTTTCTTTTGAATCGAAACTATCTTGACAGAGCAGACTACAATAGCGCATTCCTTTGCCAGTACTGCGTCATGTTGTCTGACATATTTCGTGGAGTTATGCGCTTATCCGCTACACAAAGAGTCGTACTTACTTCTATTCAGGCTTGTGGCTTGTGTGATATCGTGTATGCTATATATACATATGTTTCTGTGTTAAGGTGTATGACTGAGTTTTGTTTTGCTAAGTCCTTTTGAGGAATGGAAATATTATCACGCTTTTAACCCGCCTCCATTACCTGTAGATATAGTGGAATGGCCTGTAATGCTTTTAGGGTACGTCACAGTCCGTTCAGGGTTTAAACATCTACAACAAAACCCAAGAGAGAAGAAAAAAGACCAAGTTTCAAAGATACAACGAATACAGAGTGGGCCATGGTCTAGAAACATGCTGATAGAGATAAGTCGATAAGGGATATATTCCTTCGTGGACAGAGTCAGGAGAATCTTTTCTATATTTGAAGCCAAGAGAGTCCATGTATGTTACTTATTGTAGCCATATAAACATGGCTTGTCAAAGATTGTAACAGGCTCAGATCACTTGCCGTTTGAGAGGATTTTGCATTGGACGAAGGAACGAACCTCATGCTCAATCCAGAAACCTGGAAGGCAAGTTGTACCATTGCTAGTATGATCAGTACAGATAAGCGGTAATAACCACACATACAGATATATAATGAAATGTGTACATGTGTGTAGCTTGTCCATTGCATGATAAGCACTATATATTATGAATCTATACATATGTATAGGACTAGGGAATGCGCAATCAGAGATAGAAGGACTGCCTCTCTATCCAAGCCTATCTTTGTTACATATACAGTATTAGAGATGGGCAATGCATGTTTACTATGGATCTGCACAAATCGAAATCCTAGGAGGAAGTACACACATAAATATGTACAGTATATGTATGTAGTATACAGATGCAATACATAATTTGTGCAAGGAGAGACCAAGGGAAGCTGAACGCACATCCTCTTGTAACCCATTTCTCTATTGCTACGATGTGAATACTACCGCTTCTATAATCATACTGCCGTGTCCATTCATCGGAAGGAGCCAAACCTTGCGCACAAACCCATTGACAGTTATTCCTTGGATCGCCCGCTCTGTTCCCACCTCTAGTGTATATGTGTACTTGTATAGTGAGTCGCACGTCCTTATTTACACGACTGATTATCGTCTTCTTCTAATGTATGTGTAAATGTTACAGTCTGTCTTGATGAATGTATACATACATACATGTTCTCGCCTGTCATGGGCTGGTAGTAATGCGATTATCCGTAGCACGCACCTTAACGAATCCTAATGCTGTACAGCCTAGCTTTTGTTCCAGCATATTAAAAATCATGCGAGAATCTTACCTCTAGTGTCTCTCGAAGCCAAAACTCTCAATATACAAGCCAAGTCAAGTAGCAAGTAACAAGTAAAATACATGTGTCCTTATATGTCCCGTCTTAGACTTGGGATAGCGAGTCACTGACATCTCGGGAGATTTGCAATCTGATTCGCTAGCTATCAAAGGGGAATAAAAACACGCAGCCCACCCGCTGCATATGTATATATATCTTCCTGTCAAACCATTGCCGGGAATGGAAGCGTCGGTTGGTTATTTTTGTTTCGTACATATGCCCTTTTCGCATTTATATCTTCACAGATACACATAGTCCACATAACTTAACTTGGGGTAGCATCTGTATGAGCCGTGTTATATAATTATCCTGTGGAATTGGAGGTTATGAGAAGGACGGACCGCTGTATTTCCCGTCGCCGTCCAACCCCCTCACGAGGAAACCAAGTTGAGAACATGCGTAATTTGTATTGATATGAGACATTCTGACCACTCAGTACCAGGCTTCCTCTCTACTTTGACTTGGCACCTATCTGGCTTTCGGACATAATGTGTAGCCTTAGTGTATGTGATCACACGTGGTGAATTCTATAACACACCGCAATACAAGTTACGTAGGCTGTATCTGTAAAAAAAAAAATATTAGTACAGGTCGCGTCTCTTCGCAGATATGGGTGATGTTGGCTTGATCATGCGAGTTCAGTATAAGGCGAAGCCACAACATTCTGATATGCCAACTTCTCCACGGGCCAGGTAGAAATGTAGCATTAGCATGCTCTGGTCACAGGACTATGTACACCTCGAACAATAAAGACAGGAATCTTTTCTCGACAAAGAGGGGGGATATATCGAGAGAGAAAAAAAGAAAAGAAAAGAAAAAGAGCAAATAAAAAGGGCGGGATGCCGTATCACACGAACTACTGCAGCACGAAAAGTGATAGCCGTGCGAAAGTAGTGTGGATTTCACTTGGCCATTGCAATGGGAACTGTCTCTCTCTTTCTCTCTTACTTGCTACAGACTATACAGTAGCAAGCACGCAAGCAACAGCCAGTCAGAATCGATGATACGTGAGCTATTAGCCCGCTTTGGAGAGCCACCCCCTCATATCATCTGACTTGGGGTCGAGAAAAGCAAGCAAAAAGCAACTCGACTAAGATGATTGTAGTAAAATTAAGAAAATGTTAAGAAAAAAGAAAGGGCTGTTGATTATCCTTGGCCTGCAGATGTCCATTGAAGCTTGTGGGATAACCCCATACTGAACTAGGTAAGGAACAAACAGGCGATAGCGGAGAATAGTCGGCTCTGGGGTGCAGCATAGTGGGCTTACTTTTTGAGTATTAACAGCTCATGTCTTTCGGTTGTCAAGCCCGAAAATTTGCTCGGGGTTTGGTAAAGTGACAGTCCGGGAAGAAGAGGGGAAAGAGACCAGTATTAAGATCTTCTGGTGATATGAGCATTAGTTGGCATGGTATCAGGAACAGATATGTACACGTAGTAGCAGGAGAAGAGGGACCTCTCTCTATCAGATTATGCATACCATGGGGAAAAAACAAGGGGACTCATGATGCCATCCCCCCCCGTGTTTCGTTAATGACAGCAACTTGGTTCTCCACAAGATTTTTAGTAGTCATTCTGAGAGTGGTCCCCAGACCAAATTGCACCATCACAAGTATCGTGTCCAAGGTGTCACTGGAGTACTACTAGAAGAGCAGGTCAGCTACAAAAGTCTCTAGTATGATACAGATTGAGAGCAACAATTATGTAATTTATTGTCTCTTACGAGCACCTTCTTTTCTATCATCTGCCGTGCCTTCATTCCCTCTTAGTCACATAGCTCTACAAGATTATGTAGCTGAGTAGTTGTTAAGCCAGACTTGAACTAGCCTGAGGCCTTACAAAGCCAAAAGCAACAGCAGGAGTTTTTGTTGATACGGCATTGGATTCCACAGTGATTAAAAATCAGGCTTGATGCTAAGACCCTGTTGGATGGCATAGTAGATAGATCCGGCATCATTTCCATACGACATCCAGCCCACTTGAGCTCATGATGCCTCGACCTTGCGAGATACCCACCAAAGATTCACATACTATTATAGCGTGTGTTCAGTTGTGGAGCGATGATCATTCAAATCCATATCAACACAAGAGTCATGCTAGCGCCAAGTTCACGATCTTGAGACCCGATGTGGAATGTAGCACGGAAATGATCAACAACTTTCTGATTAGTGAATGAAATAAATCATGTCTCCACTGAATATGGACTTCATATGGTACTATAAGTTTTTAAATGGGGAAACCCCGTATATCATACAGAATGAAGAAGAAAAAAATAGTGGCAACGCCAATATTCCGACATATGTATACTTGTATGTACATTATGATATTGTATTGAGAAATAACGCAAAGAAGGACAGTAGTGTACCTATTTTACAAAAAAAAAGTATACGGTCTCCCCGTCATATCATTGCATTCGAATATCTGAGTCAGTATAGGGATTTTTCATTTAACAAATATATGTGGCTTTCGGCTTGATCAGCGATAGCTCTACCATTCACTATCTACTAACCAAGTTTAATTGTGTAGTATATGCATTTATTACCATATAGTATGAGGCTTCCAGGGCTGTAGTTTGGATTGTAGGAAATTTTTATATGACAGCCCCCACTGAAGATATTGTTATTGTCTGAAATATTCTACATAAACATCACCAGTTGCGCCTATCAAATTATATGTGGTCTTGTTACCTAGTCAAAGTCTATGATCTGAGAATGATTGTGCCAGCAACCAAGCGGCAAGGAGGTACAACCACGTCAGAAGCATATATTGGTGTCGCATAAGTATTCAGAGAAGCCTATAAATATTTCAATCATCTTGTGGACCTTCTTGGTTCATCATATGATAGCCCCTGACATACTGGTAATGCAGATTTGTAGTGCTTATTGTATTTATACTTATAAACTTCATAACCCAGTTCGTTTGGTCACAATTATTTGTTTGTTTTCAGCGGCTAAACCCAGTAACTGAATACTAAGATGTGGATGAGTGGCTGAACATAGGGGTTGATTTTATGAGGCGAGACCCCATTACTGTCATTTATCTCTATAACCTCAAATAAAACGAACGAACACGCAAAAGGCCAATTTCTCATCATTTCTTGTATCTAGAACCTGTTTTGGGCCCTCTATATCTCTACTTAGCCAAAATAAAATTTGTATATATGGATATTATAGGGAATCTATCGTACCAATGATGCCCCGAGACTTAACTAATAACTTATATCTACAATTTACTATGTTGTTTTTCTTCTTACAGTGAGACATGTACAGGTAAGCACAGTAAGTCAGAGCAGCATCATCGATAAGCATAATTTCAATATATTTTTATGAAAAATCATATCTTTATGCACGTGCTCAGGTACAGTTTATGCATCAGTTTGTATGCTAGGGTTACGGTCAGCATACATATGTATCAATGGTAACCCTAAGTGTATATTTCTCAACGTATATTCGGTAGTAACAATCGATAGGAAAAATCATGAAATATTTGGCTGTGGTTCTCCAGAGTGAAACCACCATATCAATCTTGCATTGGATATATTTCTTTACACGAAGGTGTCTGTTTATGAATCAGAGTCAACCTAAATCTGGTGGCTAGATATTTTTCTTGTCTTCATCGACCTAAAAAGTCAAGGACATAGAACAAAGAACTATTGACTGCCAACCCTTCTAAAGGGAAGGGCTAAAATTTCAATATTCAAGATGGGGGTTTTTTTTTTGTTTTTTTTTTGTTTTTTTTTTTGGCTGATACCCTTGTATTCCAGCCTTGTCTTTAAGCCTATATCAACTCCCTTTGGAAGACCTAGACATCTCTGATTGCCTCTGTTTCGTTTCTTTGTTGTGCTGGCTTAGCTTATTGAAGAGATTCCATGACTTAAACGAAAGTTTCCAGTTAGGCCCAGGGACAACTCGAACAATATCTCATTGATGGCTGAACGAAATTTTTTATCGCACGCAAAACACACATTCCACTTTATTCTTTTGCCTTCGGCTCTGCTTATTATTGTGACACACCAGAAACAATGAATAAATAAATGAGAGTTTTGGCTTTGATATTTCAATTGTTTTTTTTGTGAGGCCCGACTGGCTTTGTGTTTTGGGCAAACTAGGCCAAAGTCTGTTGCTCAATTACCATGTCTGGACATTTTGACATTACGTGCCCATCAATCTGTCTATTGCTATAAATGGTCAGTTAGATATACAATAGCAACACCAAGATTCATTCTTTGCCAAAGAAAAGCTGTTGTTGAAAATAAAATTTTGCTCTAATCCTAGTTTAAGCGCTTCTTTGGGTTGGGCTGCCGACGTGCATGATATGGGATGTGATACGTTTGTGGGAGGCAAATTGTAGAAAAAAAAACGTCAGGGAAAAATAAGTTTAGCGAGCAGAGATTTCTTTCCTTTGTGTTGTCCAATTCGCCTAAAAATGTACGTACATTGTGTATATAAAAGTATCAAATTACTATATCGCACAGCCTGTCTAAAAACAACATGAATATTAACATGAACAAATAGTAATACCAGACTGTGATCTAGGCTATGGCTTTGAAGGCTGTGATATAGATGTCTAGAAATGTTATATATCATACTTTAGATATGTATAAGCACCTCTGGATATATATAGGGAGCATGCCATTGTCTTTCTTTGACGCGGAATATAGGGAAACCGGAATAAACATTATCGAACATCGGCGACGGTGAGATTATACATGAGGGCTGAAATACACGGCGGATCATAGTTCTATCACGAACAGAATCAGCTCAAATGGAATCAGTCTCGACCTTTCAAGCGATCCAAGTATGAGCATTACATATAGAGATAGAGATCAGGCTTGTCTTGTGAACGATATATTGCCTTTTGTATCTTTATAGAATTGGGTCTGCCAGTATCTCACGATGCAGTGGAAACGTTGTGAAAGAGGCGATACATGCCGCCAAGATCTCTCCGAAAAGCCGCCGCATTCAGCTTGTGCTAGAAAACACAGATTTCGGATTCTGTATCATAAAACATATATGTAGTGCTCTCATGTTGTCGTCACTGATATCCACCCTTACACAGCAGGATCCCAGGCAAGAAGAATATGGGTATGGTCTAGGTAATGGCTATGTTGTATTGCCTACCAAGGGCTTCTATGACTTGTAATGAATAATCCACCCAAGAAGCCCAGAAAATTAAACAGAATATGGGTCGTAGACAACGCCAGCTCAAAGTCTTGAGATATGATGCACCCCTTCGCTTCTTTCAGCCTGAATCCATTTTATTTTGTTTTATTTTCTTTTAGTTCCAGTAATTTTTGGATCGGTTCGGTTGTTGTAGGCGTAGAAAGAAAAGAATATTCTTATAGTTTCTAGCCCACGTTTGACCTGGACCTCGCCTTTGTATACCCTTTTCCCCTTCTGCTATTATGTCCCTATTGGCATCGTATTCCATCCATCGTGGGTTAACACCATGCAGCTCTGCATTACTCCTGCAGCAGCTATATCCACCTTGCTACATTCTTGAGCCTGTGAAAGTGGGCTGGCTGACTTGGATGAATTGAAAACTACACGTCAACCATAGTGTTGAGAGACGTCCCTTCTAGACTTCAATTTGTGTGTTTTGTATTGCTTCTTGTTCTGTTTTCAAACCCAATATATTAGTTCAAAGCTTTGCTATGCCACATTGACTAAATTGTTGTGGCCTCTATGAAGATATAATATCAATAATTGTAGAATCAAGCGAAACAGCATCTTGTAAATATTGGGATAGAGGAGTATGGAAACCAAAGAAATTATCCCATACAAGAAGCAGGACATCGGAATGTACAAAGGTAAAGCTCGGCATAAGATGAATATTTATTTTTCCTCGGATATAGTACGCAGCTGTTGGTATATATCGTAGTGAAAACATCCGATAGACAGTGTTTGAAGCATATATTATCTACAGCACGACCAAAAGCAAACAAACCAAAAAAAAAGGTTGGAAGCTGATGTTTCTGAACTTTACAATGATGAAGACAATTTCTACGTACAATGGCTATGCTTGTGAACGTTCGGGTTTCAGGCCAAAGCAAGGTTTAGTCAACGGAGAAGGGTAAAATTGAAATTTCGGACCCTGAGGTTGATGTTTAAAGTGAAAGCCGAGCCGACTTTATGGGGGGCTCTGTAGCCGGAAAAGGAAAAAAAAAGAAACTCTTTCTACTGTAGGCGTTCTTGTTAGGAAAACACAAATTTTTGTTTGGGCAATGATTTCGATATTGGGAATATCTAAAAATGATGTACGACAGGTAAGGAATGCGTATCTTGGAGTTTTTCTTCCAAACTTGGATGAAGCATTTGATATTGAATCTTGCTGTCATTATGGCGTATGATCACGATGAAGTGATTTTCATGGCGCAAATACTAGGCAAAATTTAGTACATATTTGAAAAGTTATGCCAGAAGGCACCTGCATTGTGTGATTAATGATGCTGGAGCACAGAGAGGATTGCACAATTAGCACAAAGTAATACAGCCAATCCTAAAAGAGCATGATAGGGTGGTGTTTATTTCGAGTGTGCCCTGTGTATGGGGTTCCAACAACGAGGATATGAGAAAAGAAAAAAGTCAGGAACGGGATGGATAATTTGCACACTCCACGACTCAGATTCGCACCGCACATCTATAAACTCAATAAAATGCCGTTACTAGGAAGAAGAAACGATATCGAAAGTATGAATAAAACTCAGCACATCACACGCACCTTGCTGGCCTGTTGCTCATGCTATATCGATCAAGTATTTTCTTTTGGCTAGGATAAAAAAAAAACTAACCTACCCGTCTGCAACTGTCGTTCACGACTTTATCACACTATAAGCTGGCTGTTTACATCTACCGCGATTGCAGATATCGCGATACTGCTGCCGATGCAACTACTCCCCACGGAAATAGCATCGCTCAGTGGGTTTCCTTCCATCTTTTCAGGGAAAGTAGTAG
Organism: Davidsoniella virescens; assembly: GCA_001513805.1. Classification (NCBI taxonomy): domain Eukaryota; kingdom Fungi; phylum Ascomycota; class Sordariomycetes; order Microascales; family Ceratocystidaceae; genus Davidsoniella; species Davidsoniella virescens. The sequence goes on from LJZU01000032.1 coordinate 117,816, forward strand.
ACCATGAGCCAGGGGCCACTGCACTGTTCTTCTGCTGGGCTATAAATTTCATTCATAAATTCGATCAATCCATTCGTGAATGATCCGCTCACTTATGATGGTGAACTTATATGTTTTCTTTTTTTTTCCTTCTGTTTCTTTGTTTTCTTGGGGGGGGGGCTTGATAAAGTGGGCCTCAAGGTGGAGACTCTAGTTGGCTCATCATCATAGGTTAGCAGACTATTGTTTATGTGCACGCCTAGGAGGAGGGTGCGGCTATCTAGACTCTATCCCAGGTCTGGTCATTGAACACACCCCATCCACTTATTTCACTATGCTTTAGGTACCTTGAGGGCAAAATAAGGTGAAGAGGTACAAATACTACCTCGCTCACCGTTTCATACTTCTCAAAAAAGTACATATTCACATCGGTCCGCCCTCTTTTTCATTTTGGTTCTTTCTCAACATATCAACCTCACCGTTTTCTTCTGCTTCGTCCCGAAAAGCAATATATCTGTCTCTTAGTAGCATATCTCGCATCATTACTATATACTACTCATATAAGTAACTTCGTTGCCCAATTCCAGTTCCATCATTTCTCTTTCTTTCTTTCCAGCAACATCGATATCGGTCCTCGTCTTCGTACTATACTATATATCCATACCATACGTATATCTGATCGTCACGATCTCCTAAACCCTCTACTTCTCTTTCAATTCTATCTCTTCTCACAATCATAATGGCCTTCCACTCTGACGATCTGTGGACTCATCCCTTCTGCCTGGGCTGCGATAGACAGACAGAGGGCGCTGCCTACTGCTCTGAGTCGTGCCGTCTGGCTGAATACAAGAAGTCCGAAATTGCGTCGTCCTACTCAGTATCGCCCGTCTCATACGCGAGCTCGTCGTCATGGAACCAGACAAACACCTCTTCGTCCAAGTTCTACCTCCCGCCCGCATACGACTTCGCCAATGCCCAGCCATATGGCCGCCAAGGCTCCTACACTAATGCCTCGTCTTCCTCATGGCAGCAACGCCAATCGTCAGCGGTGCCGCAGCGTCCGCTGATGCCATCAAGCTCACATAGCAGCTTGTCCTCTATGGAATCATCTGGCATCAAGAACGACAACCTGCTCATCTCCGAGAAGGCTCGCCGTGAACTTCAGGACTATGCCAAGCAATTCGAGCATGTCCGCTCTAACCGTCGCCGCTCCTACTAAAGCGGGCCTCTCTCTCACCTAATTCAAAATATCACTACCGCTTCAACTCAACGTAAAAGAAATATTTGCTACGCTTAACGACCTCGCAATCACCACTCTTGTTTTTTTCTTTCTTTTTCTTTATTCAACATGCCCGACAATTATTACCACGCTACTCCGTCTTAGCTTCGATTCTACAACATCACTACTCCATCATAATCTTCAAAACACGCTTCTCTGTACATCAATGGAAGCCATTTTTTCCTTTTTTCCTTTTTTTTTTTTTTTCTTTCTCGTTCTTTTTCTCTTTTGTTTTACACTGTATCAAAAATTGGCATCATCAGCGCTCTACCATACACTTGTTTGTTTCTGCTATTTCAAAACAGTTTTGATTATCTTGTTCACTACACAATTACACTCTTCGCTTCTACTAGCGTCTTGCGGATGCTCCTATATCTCTTGGGTATAAGAGTTGGGAGCGGTTCTATAGCCATCAACAGGGAAATTCTAGACGCTTCAACTGCAAAAGTCTTTCTTCTGTTCCGCAAGTCTGGGCCTGGATAACAACACCAGGCTGCTATAAAATATTTTCATCTTATTATTACGTTTTCCTTTTTTCTTTTTCGCTCAAAGATAAAATCCGGCATATGGGGAAATGGGCGACCTAAAGTCAGTCACATTTTGTTTGCTTTTTGCTCTGTTTTTCTTTTTTTTTTTTTTTTTTTTTTTTTTTTTCCCCGCCTCAAATAGGTCTGTCTTGTTCAAATCATGACTATTGGGAATCGTTTCTTTCCAAAGGGGGCTTGGGCGTTTTATCATTCGAATATCACAAATATCAATGTCCCTTGATCAGTCAAGTGGTCACTTTTTTTCTTCTTTCACCAACAACCTCTTCTCGTCTACACACCAGTCGTGATTCATTGGTCTTTTGTGTCCGTGTACGATGTCTGACTTGCAAGTGACAACGCCTGCCAAAATAGTCTTTTGTCAAAGATTATGTTAAACATGTCGCCATTTTCAGCCGTTGGGTTTGGTTTCGAGCTCGCTTACCAATAGCTCTCAAGCAGGCTCCTGTCTTAGAAGAAATATCGCTAATAGATGATGTCTGCCTCCCAAAAAAAAATTTACTTAGACTTTATATATAGAAATCTAGCATTTGGACAAACCTAATGCTAGAGCTTGCTCATATTACATACAAAACATATTACTAGATAGTTGTACTGGGTTCGAGGTTGTTGGTCTTTTTGAAAACCTTAGGCCGATGCCGGCCGGCTTGGAAAAAAGCCTCCTAAGGTCGAGTCTTCATCTTGTACCACAATCCGCCCCAAAAGTGCCTTTTACCAACAATAACTATTGTGTCTTATCACCTGAAACATATCTTGTGAATACTGTGCTATATGCAAGTTGGAAGAAGTCTGATATTTGTGCATCTTTGGTGTAGTGGTAAGACTAAAATATGTAGATAGTGGCTTGAAGGTTTTAGTGAAAGTATACAAGTGATCCATAACTTAGTGAACCTGCATCAATGTTCCTATATGAAGGGGTATAATTTCTGATGTTAATGTGTTTTTTTTTTTGCCTTGATTCAAATAACTTGAAGAGACTCTTTCACCTAATTCTTGTCTGAAATCACACAACCTGTAGATTCAAGGTTGGTTGTGAGAACCAAGTTTTGTGCTGTCACGATTCCTACGCTTTTGTTTTATGGAGTGTGATGAATCCTTGTTGTAATGTAGATCATACATAACAGATATAGTCAAGAATCCTATAGATTGATAAGAAACTTCAACATATAATATGAGAAAGGAAAGCTAGAAAGGAATGAGTGAAAAGGCATGATGGCGTCATTTTTATAACGAACTAACTGAAATCACAGATCTATACATCATTTTTGTCTACATAGTATACAGAATTGTAGATTTGCATCTTAGTCTTCTATGCATAATCGATCAGCATTGACACCTAAGAGTCATATATACCGAACTATTGGGTTAAGACATGCTACCGCAGCTGAGACTGCGAGATTTTGAAATATTTGTGCAGATATATTGCTATTAAGACTATAGATAAATCACGTTCATATACTTGCTTAGCTATGTATTGTAGATATCTATAAGGTTATAATACCCAAGATATGTAGAGGGTATATAGCTATGAAGTTCATTTATTTCCCTGAATAGTAAAAATAGATCGATATGTAGTTGTATAACACATCTTGATTAGTAGTTCATAAAGTAATAGCCTACAGATTTCTTCACATTAGCCTAGAAATATGTAGATAGCCAAGCAAACATAAAGATTGCACAAACAGGAACGTCCAAACAAACTCACACAGGTTGCAGATTTTGATCGCATTTTTCGTAATATACAGGAAGAAGAGCGTGAATGTGAATGAACTGAGAAACCATCGAAGACATCGTTTAGCGTGACAAAATTTACATATCTTGTGTCTGTCAGAAAAGGTCAAGCAAGTCACAAGGCCATCTTAGCACGACATCTATGCTAAGAAATGCTAAGACTCATCAAAGTAGATGGAAGAAAAAAAAGAAAAAAAAAAAGGTTAAAGCATCCCTTTCATGTCATAGCTACTAGATTTTTGCCACTATTCAAACGCCCTGGAACTAAGTGACTCTTAATTTTCCCTATGACTGCTGAGCAAAGTTTCTTAGTTCACACGCTAATAGCAGCTAACACGTATACTGAAACTCAAAATAGGTAGCAACAACGTTTGTGTTTCGTGGTTCCATATAAGGGCAACAACAAAAGATACGACAAAGCTCTAGCCCTGACAGGCAAGCTAGACAGTTGACCTGTTATAGTCAGAAGAAGGCAAAAGCAGCGTTGCTGCTATGATTAGCATGTAGCACGTTTTGAGTCGAACAAAGAAAAAATAGTCATAGGAAACTTGAAGTCTAGACTAGGATGGTGATAGAGGCTACAAAATACACTAATCTCTATTTCGCTTAGAATATGGTGTGAACTATACTTAGTATATTACTGACTCAACCCATCTCCAGCAGACAAATAGAATAGACGTCCTCGGAAAACGTGCTCTCAGAGTAGAATTACGGTTAGTCACTAGACTATTTAGTTATAAGCTGGGTGGAAAAGTGAGCTCCGCGGATAGGGACTAGTAACATAATTTCTTGAATCGATTCTTGTTCTCATCCCATGAGAATGGTGCAAACGCACGTGCATTGAATATGATTAAGTCCCATGATCAATTGACTGCGCTGCTAAGCAAGCCTCCGGTTAACTTTGACACCGGCACTTTGATAGTCGTAAACTGCATACTAGCTTGTCTTGTCCTTTTCTACATTTTTGTTTCTGAACCACCACGGTTCTGAAAATGGCCTATGCCCAACCCCCAAACAATTAAGGCGCACCAAGACCCTACCCTACCTCTGTGTTGGAACATGCGGCGTAATCTACTTGGAGGCGGTGAAAGGTAACTACGAAGTAGTATGGTATAGTTATAGAGTATGTAGAATCTTTGAACGCCCTAGAGTGTTCTAGGGACTTCTTGAAACTGCCAGTTGGCAGAGATTGCCGAATCGTCTTTTCAATACCAGCTATAGATTGCGTTCTACTTTTGTGGGTGTCGTTGGGCGAATAAGGAGAGGGAGAAGCTCTGCTAACATGCATAATATCATACTATAATATAATTGTTAGTGAACGTGAATTTACAGCTACAGCTACAGGTAGCACATTCATGATCTTTTATTCTAGCGAACATCGGTAGTAGGGCTTGCCTAGAAAGCTGATAACCAGGACTATTTCATGTCCACTGTGAAAAGCGAAGGACATGACCTTTTGCCCACATTCTTCCTGAATTAATTATTGGCCAGCCTAGGCTCTTCGGTACATAAATTTACTGCATAATGTAATGTTATAGTGTCTAAGGGCCAGTCTTATATGCTACCCACTTCTTTAGCCCCATAATGCACCAAATGTTGATGTTGTTGACCCTAGGCTAGGGAGCAGGAGTGCCCTTCCAAAGTCCCGATGCCCCCTACTCAGGCACCCCTTCGAACAGGAGGAAAGGAATGCTCATGGTCCTCTGGTACAGTGAGCTGAAGAGCAAGTAGCATGAAATGATGCTGTAAAGATCCCGAGGAATTGTAAAAGCTGCGGATCGTGGTCTGTTGCGGTAAAAATAACCCCGGCTTTCCAGTTTGCTGTATACGTGCAATTGTAACAGGCATTGCTGGCACATAGTCAACATCGGTAGATTTTTATTTTCACAGTTGGTGCTGAGCTGCCCCTGTTGAAAATTAGGCCTTAATACAAGTTTGGTGCATGATCACAACTAGAAACAAGACAATATTGTCAAGTCACCTACATTTGACCACACCATCTCCCATATTATCACTATAAAAAGGACAACAAGAGCACCAAGCTTTTCTTTTTTCTTTTACATTAGGGGGCAGTGTAGTAATACCAAGGACGAGACCAAAGTTTTTCTATCAGGTGGCCTGTAAAAAAAAAAGTTTTTACCAGTGTGCCGTTCTAATAGCTCTCCCTGAATGCCAGTGCTGGAATGGCGCCATAAGGCCATAATAATCAGCACTCGCATTTATTCCCTATATCATGGATGGGCTCAGGGTGGTCGTGGAATAGGCAAATATCATGCTCTAGCAAATTTAGCATTATACGTATGTATATGTATACGAGCATTGAACAACCTACTTCTGGTTAAGGGCTCATATGAAGCCCGAGGACTGGGAGTCAATATTTCCTCTTGGTATGCTATGACTGTAGCAAATGTCCTTTGATAGTCTAGTGAAACAGACTCATCAAAGAATCAAGTGTAAGAGTCAGATCAATGCCAAGTGGATCGAGGGTGTGTACGCATCGCTTGAATCTAAGTCGCTAATTCACCCAAAAGAAGGCCTGAAAGGGAAGGCTTTAGTACAGTATAGTATAGTACGGCGGCAGGAACTAGATCTATTTTCCTCCCTTAGGCCAGATGAGAGACAGCCTGGCTCTGTTACTATCCAGCCAGATGCAGGTTCTCACCATGTTAAGCTCAGAATATCAGTATATTGTGCAATTAGGATATATTTTTGTGCTTTTTCTTCGTAAGCAGGGGCTTACCCACGATCATCCTAGCTTATTTTGTGGGGGGAAGGTACTTGCTCGCCTTTCTTCCCGGCTCCCTTGCCTAGCGAGTAAAAGGAAAGAAAGTTAACGGGCTTTTCACCTTTACATATAGTTATACACAGCGGGAAAAAAAGAATTGCTGGCCAACGCTGTTGTCCAAATAAGACCATGTGCTTGGCTCTGATGGAGCCGTATTATGTAATTGGAAATCAAGGCAGAGCTAGTTCTGTTAAAAAAAAAACAAGGCACGTTCTCTACGTTCACGCTCTGAGTGATTCTTAGGGAATTTGGGAAAGTTAGGCCTTGCTAGCTAGAGAAAAATAGACTAGTGAAAAGTGAAAGGGCATTCTTACTCCAGGATTACGGCATATGACCCGGAGCTTTTATGTCTAGATCTCGGAAATACTCTGTTCGATATACCGATCGAATTTCCTTTGTGTATTAACTGACATATACATCTGATTTTTACTAGTCAACTAAAAGTGATGACTATTCAAGATATATCGCATAATTTAGGAATATCTCGTAGAAGAAAAAGAAGGTGCCAGTGTTTCCGAGAAGTTAGACTCGGAGTCCTGCAAGAACCGCAATTTATCCCTTTTGTTTCTATTTAGAACCCGAGTTGATCATGGGCATGGAAAATATAAAAATAACTGAAAATTTTTCTCTTCTAAGCCACACAAGCAACCCCATAATGAAAAAAAAAAGAAAGAAAAAAGCCTGTAGAAAACAACACCAAAAAAACAAAAGCATGGACTGCTCTGTGCCGCAGACTTTGTCTTAATGTTTCTATTTGGCCCATCAAGAAACTATATAGCCTGTAATATACATCTCAAGTAAGATAGGAAGAGCCTGTGTTGTGTAAAAACAATACCGGACTAGGGGCATGGGGCAAGGAAGTATAGCTGACTTTAGGGAATGAGAGGGGCACGATGTCCGCCCGCCATAGCAAGTTGTTTAGCACTGTGTAGTGGCCCCTCGGATGATCACAAAGCATCACGTGGGCATCAAAATAACTTGATGCAATATTCTCTATAATTTCTTGGTCAAGGAACCACAGGGCTCATTAAGGAACTTTTTAGATCGCAGGTCCAATTACATAAAGATAGCAGAAAGAAGTGGGTATGATCTTAAATTACTCGGTATAAGTGAAATGCGTAGTTCGTCATGAAACGATATCAGATCTTGAGAAAAGGTCTTTGATACTACAGCACAGATAAAAAAAAAACTTGCAGATAGTTTGTGAGGCTCTAGAAATCAAACCGATTCTAGGGCCAAGGATTTACACGCCTGTTTGGCCCCCCTCTCGTACACCGACATGTAGCGTGTTAATTTTCTATCATTCATGTAATAGTATATGTATGGATGTTCAAGTGCTGCATGAAATCTCACGATACTCTTTTATCCCTTTGTGTAGCTACCATCTCATGAAGCCCTGATGAGACTGCTTATGTAATCTCTTTCAACTGTGTATGTTTGCTTCTATACCGTACATGTAATGGCTAGGCTTCTGTCCACTTTCAAAGCTCTACCCCACGCAAAGGCGGTCAACTTCAATGCAAAGTTCTCCCCACGGCCACCCCTTTTGGCATGTCTTTTGTTCCTTTCCTGACCCAGATAGCTAGACCGCCTTCTGTCTGAGTTGGCTGGGAAGCCTGTCCCTATTCCCGCTGTCTTTCATAACCAAACTTAAACGACATCTGTTTATGCATCTGTAGATTAGCCTTGAAGTGTCTTTTAGGTACAAGCCCACTTTATATACAGATATATACAATATGTGCCACGTCTCCCTAGTACGGGTTCCTTTCAAGTCGTCTTGACAGCCCCCGATTCTCCGAGAAACAGAGGCCTGCTCTTTCCATGGACTGTATGTATTCTGACACTGATTTCAGGAGCCACCGTCTACTGCCAAGCTAGTAAATGGTTGTAATGTAAAGAACATCTTCAAAATGGAAACCAAGAGACGGTATTGGGGCCTTGTTTCCTGAACCATGCGATCGGCCTCAAGTTCTGCAACGTTTGCATGCATGCTATGCACGCCAGCGGAGCCCTGCGCATCTTTGTCCCCTCGAGGATTAGCTTTCCTGAGGAGGGAACAGGAGGATGGGCATTCTGGGTTATTGTTACTATTGTTCTAGACGGCTAACTTTTTCTTTCGTACACTCCGGAACTCTCTTTTCTTTCCAAGGACGCACATTCGGAAGAGAATAGCCCACACCAGCGTTCCTAAACAAGGGAAGCCTAAGCTATGTTTGGGCGGTGCGGAAGCCCGGGATTAGACTTGCATTTGCGGTCTAGCTGTGTTAGGCGTTAAAGTCCCACGTTAGCCTGCAGAAACTTGCATATAGCTGCATACCTATACATTCATTCTTTGTATCGTAGCATACAAATCAAGACGATTATGGGCTCTGTTTAGTAGGAGATCGAAGTATCAGAGTCTGTGAAGGTATATCGTACACACGCTATGCTGATCTTCTCAACCCTCAGTCTACCAAAGCACTAAGGCTTTTACCGTCTGGCACGGGCCTGAGCATGAAAACCCCCACGAAAATCTTCCAATCTGATTCCTGTGTTCTTTTCTCTAGCAAGAGGCATAACTGCTACGGTGTACCATCTTCTGTGTTATCCCTGAAGCCTACTATATCCTATATCCCATGAGCTACGTGGGAGACTGGCGGGCGCTTCGGCCACAGGAAGTGCTGTGAATGGGTAGCATGAATCAAGACAAAGAGAGGGAGAACTTGCCCGAAATAATGGATCGTCCTCCCGGTCCGTATCTTCCGCCAAGCGTCACTCCGAACCATGCCATCTTTGTATGTGCCTCGTTTAGTGGCCCGGGCTTTTTTTTCCTTTCTTTCTACTTCAAAGGTCTCAATTTGCTCTTTTTGCTTTGTTCGAGGCGGTCAAGCCCAGCTCACTAAGCCTACGCTACGGGGAGGCCAGGGCTACGATGCCGAGATGAAAGGGAAATTTTATATATATATATATATAATTGGCTAGCTCTTCATTGCAAGGGCCTTATGGAAACTCGTAGAGTAGAGTGTATAACTTGACGCTGATTAGTCCGGTTAGCAATTATGTATTCACTATAAAACGCCAAATGCATTGAAACTCTCATCCCAAGTTACCCGCTGTATCCCGAAGTCAAGACCTGGCGGTAAGCCTGAAGTCATGGGTAGAGAGACAGGAGGTTGACTCTTATTTGAGGGGGTTAATCGGATTCGTGTGAGCTATTATACAAGGGGTCGAAGCAAAGGCAAGACCCTCTAAAGTTGTGACTAGGATAGCTTCCAATCAGGCGGTATAATCAATGATAATGCGAGGCCTTATGAGTATTCAGCCTCTTAATGGTGTTGCTGTCCTGAGTTTGACTGCGACTTAGTTTCTACAGGTCTTCTATCAACAGGGGGCATGCTCGCTAGAAGCCAAACAATAGCATTGATGTCTGCCTTAGGTTAGGATACTAGCGTCTTTCGACCACTAGTATGTGAAGGTGTCGAGTCACGAATAGTAGCACCAATGTAATTCTAGCACAATTTGCTTCTCGTTTGTTTTGTTCCGAGATTCTACGATGTCCGGAGGAAACAGCGTGTCACGGTCAGCAAATGTGCCGGTAAGGGCAGGCATTCATTTTCCGACGTTGTATTGCGAAAAGGGAACTGCCGGACAGCTGACGCTCAGTCACAGGTCTAGGCGACGTCTTCGGTGGGCTATGAGTCGAACAATCTGCTGAGCATCTGACGATAAAAAAAGATAGTAGTGGATCTGGGCGTCTGGCCTGGCCGGCTTCTTTCGACAATAGTGACTCTTTGATCATACACATATTGTTTTTACGCTTTAGGAGCCTTTTTATGTGTGGATTTGTAGCACCTTGTTTATTATAGCTATAAAAGTACACCTTAAATTCTCACCGGGTGGTAATTCAAGCTACATATTATATAGAAATGGCTTTGCAATCCTAGCCGAAGCAGAGGCAGTGAATTGGAAGCTCGATCGTGATTGTGAATGGGGCCATCTGAGCGGCTCGTGAACACATGGTGTGAATTTCCAAGATGTTCTAGATTATCGTGGATAGAATAACCCTTGATAGGGGAATCCATTTCAGAAGAGGAGAGGAAAGCATTGCCGTTAATCGGTAGTTGATAAACCAAGATGACAGGAAGTGCTAGGAAAGCATTCTGTATAGCCTTGACAATAGCTTAACCCGAACACTGGATTTTCTCACCAAGACTAGACGAGCTGCTGAAGTGGAAATGGTAGGGTAGAGTTAGACCAAATGAGGCATGACTGGCTTTAACAAGGGCTATGAGCAAGGAACTAGGAGACAATGCCTTCTATCTGGCTGGCCTTTCTCAGTGGACAGTCTCTCATAAATCTGTATAATCTTTGGAATGTCCCTTTTGTTATCGCCCACAAAAGAGAGTAGCGATCAAGCTTCACCCCAGCTTGATGTTGTTTTACTAAGGAAATGTGATATGATGTATAACTATGCGTTGTACTTATGCATTAAACCCGCACTGACCAGAATGCGTATGTTTTGTTTTCCAATGTCAATATTTTGTTTCAGACAGACTAAACACGACCGCTCAGAGGAAGATCAGTCGGATTGATTTCTTTTGGGCTAATTGTGTATAGATTTGTAAGTACTTAGCATTCAGAAGCTAGATTCGTAAGCTAAGCCAGTCGAGAAGAACGAAACATAACTGAAAAGGGGGGTTTCTAGAAGCTAATGGCTTGCAAAGTTGCAGAGGGCAGGATAACCCGGCATATACATATATATACATATGTAAGCATGACATGAAAACACTTTTCTAAGCAGTCATAACCTATATGCTTGGAATGTTACGCATCATAAGGCTTCTGGACACACTCCCTAGTACATGAGATGTATGGTAACTCGATTGACAGATACATAACTGTTAGATGTGGTTGGAAGACTTTTTGGCCTCGAAACATACCCCCGAAGCTATTGTTGCGGCATATACATATACAGATACTCTTACACATGGCAGCGGAAAGTGTTCAGCAATCGTACGAACGATGTTGTATTGACCTTTCGAAAGCCTTTCCCCAGCCCAAAGCCTTGCTTGTCTTGGCTTTCTTACATACAGATACACATGTGAAGCAAGTGCTGCTACTCTAAAATATAAGAGACTGCTGCATATGGGAACTTTGCTAGGCTAACGCTGTATATGTAGGCATGAACACAGGGGATACATGTCGCGCTGATGTTTGTGCAAGCCTGTAGCGTATCCGGATGCCTGCTCTGTTGCCTACTTGGTATCAAGGTTTCGACTAAAAAACTGGCACCATTTCTTGCAGGGAGAGCTTTCATATTCATGGTCTGAGCTGAGTTGAACGATGCACACGGCATTTATTTGTGCATACATACAGATACATACTTGGATAGTGCCACCCAATGCGCATAAGCTACAAAGGCGAAGTACATACTTACATACATATAGGTTTTTTATTGAGTAGACAAGGAGATATCTTTGACTTTAAACATGCGCATTGTATAATATAGTACATATGTGTATATTTACAGCTACAAATGACGACTAACTTTTCACATTACATAATTAATATGATAGAGGGTAACTCATATGTATGTATGTGATATATACTAGTTTAGATATGAAGATCTCTATCGAGTAATTAATATGTGTTTTGGCGCGGAAGTTATCGGGTTGTAACTCTACTTGAATAGCTGTCTACTATATATCTTCTGATACTCTGGAAAACAACATGACGATGATCTAGAGAGCCCCAGGGACTGTGCACATGTAAGAATCAAAAGTGTATATATATAGCCTATATATTGGGCAATTATTATCTAACAAGATTGTCTACACAAGGTAAACCATGTTTCAAACTGAACGAGATATAGAGATCAGGCATGATACATTATAATGTCAACAATCTATCCAATGAGTTGCGTTACTTGTACGTCAATGATCATACGATCCCGTAGTATTGACATATCGAAGGCGATGAATTGTTTCAACCAGCTGTCGTCACAATCTTACAAGTCTTTAGAAGTCCAACATACGTATCGTATTCATATCCAAAGGGATTCAATATGTGGATTATACATATAAAGCCCGGAATATATGATCAGTCTAATATCTGAGGCAATGTATCATTTCAAAACATTCTCGGTGCTAACTAGAGAAACATACTAGATAAAAGATATCTGTATACCCCATCAGCAGTGCTGCATCAGGACATAACAAAAGCTATTTGGAGGCAACCTGACCTGCATATAGGCGTATCGAGAATTTTATGACAACCTCTAAAACACATACATGCTCACGAATCAGATGCCATGAATAGGAGACCCATCTCTTAAGTATCTGAACAACCACAGTCCAATACCAATAGGAAGAAATGGCTGGGACATGGCATGATATTGGAGTAGGGGCTGTTTAGTGATGCTGTGATATGTTTTATGCTATGCTCATATATGCTCATATTCCAGATGGATTTGAGTCTTGCAGTTACGGCCATGGAGAAATATATATACATCCCCAACTAAGTTATAACAAATGTGTTTGAATCCCAGAAAGAACATAATATTAAAGTTCATGAAACACTCACCCGCTTACAGTTGATAGATCTTATTGACTGATTATCACATCCTTCTACAGAGAAAAAGGACTTGGAATATATTACACAGGGCTTATATAGAATTGTGAAAAATGTCATATGCAAAGCCTTCCATACTATGCCTAGATATAGCTAACCTCTGGAATACATAAAGAGTATGGTATTCTAGTTCATATTAAACCTCCTTGCATGAAAAGTATCACGCACTAAATGGCTAAGATTAGGTGATGATCTAGTAGCTGTAGATCTATACTATGATTGATGCCCTTTTTCCCACTCAACATGACGGTACAGATACATACATATCATTTCTTCCCCTATGAATACGAGAAAAGTTCTAGAGGGTCTATGGTGTAGCCCTAAACAGATTGCTAGTGCCAACATCCAGTTGTCTCATAAAAGCTTCCGCGTGTCCAGTGAAGAGACGCTTAGCCGATATCTGAAAGCACATTGAATAAGGTATATGAGAGTGTCCCAATCTTCAAGTATCCATCACTTTCTATCTAAGATATCCAAGACCGAGACTGCTTAAAAGACAGGTATATTGCGTCCTAATGAGTGTTGGTATCCGAACGTATTGTTGTAGTTCCAGGTGCCCCATGAGACTCAACCCATGATAAGAATGACAGTATACTAACGAGACACTACTGCAAGGATAACTCGTAAAGTCTCTGCGCTATCATGAATGCAGATACATTGTACATATATTGATGTATGGGCCGGCTATCTGACGTAACGGTAAAGCTCTGGCCTCGAACCTCACTCAATATGAGTTGGATTTAGGATCTAATCTTGCAGATATAATAAGCCCTCTTAACTGCAATATCTGCAGGAGTGGTAGAAGACAGAAGTAATATGACTCCTGTAGCATTTCCAGGGAACATGAAGCGATACTTTGATGATATTCTCTTCCGCACTTTGAACGACTCCCACCCGCTGTCTATATCAATTGCACTGGGGTCAAGATAGGTTTCTGGACAGCACATGATAAGCCCGGCTAAGCGGGGATAGCTCTAGGGTAAAGTATGATGGTGACAACGGGCCCGACCGTCATTACTCCGTGAAAGCTGGTAGCACTAGTGAAGTCATATAGCTTTCATTTTTGTAGTCTAGTGGGCCTTAACGAATCGAAAGCCGAAGGAGGAGGAAGCTTGATAGATTTCGAAGGAGTTTTCCGTTAAAGGCTACTCGGATATGTTTACTGAAGACGAGTTGATCTCTGGGCCTAGAAGGTGGTGCATTGCCAGCAAACTGTGGAAACACGGCATATGAATTTCTAGGTATGATGATACGGAGAAGGCCCGACGACGCGGTATAAACCCCAATATCTGTACAGATATATCAGTATGATAGCTACAAAACATACAAGAAGCATTTGCGTAAAAGTAAGCCGCAAGATATCGTGCTACGACTCTCCCAAAGAGACCAAGAATGAGCTCATAATACTAAAAATTGCATGTAGGCGAGGAGCCACTCCTTCCAAGATAACCAAGGTAGAGGGAGTAGAGAATATAGATAGAGAGATCAGGGCACACAACCAGAAATCAGGTAGCTTGTTCTTAAGCTTCGGGCAGCAATGCCGTTCGGTGCCTGTCTCTTCCTCCTGCAGAACCTTGTAATGCTGCATATAGCTGGCCTCGATATAGCCACAGGCCCGCAACCAACAACGCCGCATGCTCGGGGACATTATAAACCCGTCTGCTTTATTAACCAGTGAGAAGCCACATGATTTGCGGAGAACGTGTAGACGCATACTGTATTGGAATGATTATGCGGGATGCGTGTCCTTAGTTAAGTCTAGTCTTTAAGTTTGGGCTAAATTCTTCAGAGAGGCTGATAGAAGATAACCAGGTAGAACCTACTAAAAATTGAAACACTTATAGTATTGTTCACTTCCATCTTAATCAGCTTTTTTTTTTCTTCGGAAAAGTGACCAGAACCTGACTGTTTGACTTGGGCATCAATAGCATTAAAAACGCCTTTAAGAAGCTACAACAAAGGTAGAGTAGGATTCCTGATATGCACTACATGACCAAAAAGGAAACCTTGCTGCCCATATTCAGGCTCATCCAAGACTAAGGGCTGCATATTACTGGAGGAAAAGCAACTGATTGCCAGCAAGCGTATCATTTGCCCTACCAACCTCAAGTGTGCCGACTTTGGAGATATCTCTCAATCCTCACATCACAAGACACACATACCAAGCTCAAGAGACGACGATTTATACTAGATTCATGTGTATCCCCCCCAGTACGGGAAAGCCTCGCATTCATGGCAGCAAGATAACTTGCAGTCATACATGCGGAATATGCAAGTTGCTGCACACTACATATAACATGGCTGCAAGAGAGCTCCTATGAACCAGGAATGGAAAGGTATAGGAAGATACTGAAGCCTGAGGGCTTATCGACCAGATGAAGCATCACTTTGAGCAGAAACAGAGGCCCGTCCTAGGTTTCTGACGAGGCTAGAAGCGTCCCTTAGATCTCTTTTTTGGGCATCTGAGTCGCATGGATGAAGTATACTTTCTTTTGTTGGCTCTTGATTTTGGACCTCTCGCTGCTGTCCACGTCACTTTGGGCGTGGAGTAGTAGCAGAAGCCAACCGAGAACTGCTTTTCTTATATGCATAATATGCTGTGGGTAGGTACGGGCTGGCTGGTTAGCTGGTTGGTTGCTGAGAATGAGGAGTGTAAGTGAGACGCCGAAAGGAGGTGGAACGCTTTTGGAGACGAAGCCTATTACCACCTCCAGCTGTAATGCAATGCCATTCGAGACTAGGAGCGCGTGTGCGCGTTGTGACCTTGTGTTATTATAGAGGCGTTATCATGTATATCCTGTATTGTATAGTATCGATGTATATACATAGAACAGAGACAACTCACCTCTATACACGTGTAGAAGCTCTAGACTTTGAGGAATGTGAGAGAGCGGAGAACTGGTGATACGTATCTTGTACAAGCACATGGTATATTGTGGCGCCCAATGCCTGAACTGAGATAATCACAGCATGACTCCTAGCTACATACCCATACAAACCATACAAAATAGCACGCGATCATGGAGAGTACTCGGTACTTGATAGAACGCATACATCGATACTATCTGTCTCAGAAAGGAAACAATAACTCCTTGAAAGCTAGGATCTGAGAAGCTCGTCAAAAGATGCCACACGCAGGCCACAGATTTATCTGGCCGTATCCGGGAACCCCCCTATTGGTCCCACCGGTTAAATATGAGACTTCCAGATGATGACTAATATGGCTAATATAAACTCGTGATATCCTGCCATAATGACCTTATAGGTTCAGCATCAATTACCATGTGTAAAGCCTGATACGACTTGTCAATACCAGTTCCAGAGCCGCTGAATCGCATCTGGACATGACTGGATCGCCTCTATGTCTTGGACTCTCGCCATGGCAAAAGACAAATTGATAGGAGATAATATGGTAAGAGATCCACGATGTCGTCAAGCGATACTCTGATGTACTAGCTAAGGATAATGATCATCCGAGTCACAGATGCCATATCTACTACTACCAAGTAGTTGGGCGTCTTTCGAATAAATAACAAAACTGACATTTATACTGTGGTGTGGATGTATCACCGTACTCGGGGCTGTGATTTGTATCTTCACTTGACTCGGAAACTGCGAAAGAGGCTCCTAAGCTACTCTTGTTTTGTTTTTATATTAGGCTAGAGCTAGTTGCAGAATTCGGCCGGTGCCGAGCTCACCGTCCAATCGTTTGGGCAATGCTAGTAGTAGATGGGAAGGAGAAGAAGAAAACTCTTCGAGGGAGTACATACGCAGTTGATGATTGTGGAGAGTTTGTGACTAGGGAGGGCCTCAATATTCTCATGGAACTCGGCCATAGCTTGAACATGAACAACACAACAATCTTCTCATATATATGAATACAATACGCGAAGGTATCAGACCCGCTCTATGCATTTTGCTATAGCTTGCCCCTTATACAGCATTGAAAACTTCGTCCTGTCTCACCGTATCATCAGACGTGGACGTTAACAGAGCCCAAATATCACTAACCCGAGAAGAGAACAATCCCCGAAAGATATCCCAGGATGGAGATATATAACGGGTGATTGTACGGGAGCAGATATTTTCCGCTTGAGCTTGGCCCGTATACCAGTCTTTTAGGCTTCACAGGGCTTAGCGAAGAGGAATAATGAGCGGATATTGTCTGGTATAGCATCACCATCACAGCT
Source organism: Davidsoniella virescens (assembly GCA_001513805.1). Taxonomy (NCBI): domain Eukaryota; kingdom Fungi; phylum Ascomycota; class Sordariomycetes; order Microascales; family Ceratocystidaceae; genus Davidsoniella; species Davidsoniella virescens. Next base: position 134,934 of record LJZU01000032.1, read on the forward strand.
TTGGGCCGGCCCTGACGAGTCTCGTGGAAGTAGAAGGAGGTTTTTCTTTTTATCCTTTGGCTATGTATTCTCTATATTCAGTTTATATGACGAGTAGAAGAACAAGAGAGAATGGACTGGATGAAAATGACCTGAGTGATTGATGTCATGTATGATAATATGCGATTGTTGGCATAAGATTTGCAAGCTGGCTTTGCATATGGCATAGCCGAGAGAAGAATTTTCATCAACACATATTTGTATCGACTAATACGTACACTTGCATCCGTACCTAACCCACGAAGAAAAACAAGAATTAAAGATATAGGCGAGATATTGCGGGAAGCGAGGTTGTCGGTGCCAATTTCAAGTGGTAATGGAAGTAATTAGACTGTTTAGACTATCTATTTGTATACATCTTTAGTCGAGTATCTAATTATGAAAGTATAATCTCATTTATATGAGTAAGATAATCTCACACTCGGTGATCTCTGAGTAGAGCAACGAGGATGAAGCCGAAGGCCGCTAGGATCAATGAAAATAGGTGATTGTACTCAAGACCAGCAGTGTACGCATCAACTATGGCATGTCCGAGTTTACCCTTGGCGTTATGGACATACTCAACACTAGAAACGGCATTGAAAATTATCTAAAAGGGTATGTTAGCAATGTGTATAAGTGATTGACTGTGGTATGTAATATGTATTGCTTACAGTGTTTCTCTCAGTGGCGTTATAGTTCAGGTCAATCAAGTTTTGGTCAAGCTTATATTTAAGTCCGGTTTTCATGATGGCTGTAGATGCAGCAACGCCAGCAATAGGACCTATAGTTGTAGTCAAGAATAGGGTTGATAATGCTGGCGCAATATGTGCTTTGCTGACTACGTGTTGAAGGGAGATGAAGATGACGCTTTGTAAGATGCCAGAGCCAAAGCCACTGTTGATCATGGTATTAATTATGATTTCATGAAGACAGAGGATCAACATGATAACTTACCCGGGGATAATGAACATTGATTTGATCCAACCAACTTCCCCATGCCAAGTTGCAGCGAGCAAAGAATAGCAAAGGCAGCTACTAGCTGTGGCAGCATAAGCTAGCCATTTGTAACGACCGGTTCTATCACTGTGTCAGTCAATAGTTAACAACACAGATATATCGACCTTAGACTTACCTGGATATAACCATTCCCGATATGATAGACCCTGCCGTATTACCCAGAACGGACGGGAATAGATGAGTTCCGGCTTCTGAGTTAGAGGCGCCTTGTGTCATTTGAAAGAATATAGGCACCGAAAACATGAGACTAACTTGAGCCGACGTCTGCAGACCCATAATGAGGAAAGAAGCTGTAGCCTCTCGGTTTGCGAAAAGAACAAGCGGGAGTAAAGGGTCTGGAGACCGCTTTTCGACAATCAGGAAGAGAGCCAGAAACACAAGACTCGCACCTAGTAAAGCGGGGATCGAAACACTATCCCACGGAATAACTGACCCTCCGATTTGCATAGGGAGCAAGAATGCCAGCACAGTAAGTCCTAAAAGAGTGGCGCCGGGAATATCTAGTCTGCTCCAGTTGGTTATGACTGGGCGTGGTTCCTCATGCGATGACTCTTCTCCTTCACTGCAAATTTTGTGGAAAACCACCTCTGTTTCTGGTAAATATACCCAGCATAGACCGAATGCAAGCATGAACAATGGTACTTGGCCCAAGAAAGACCAACGCCAGCCTACTACGTCGGTGATCCAGCCACCGAGTGGTGCGCCGATAGACCGTCCAGCAGTGGCCGCGATGTTGATATACGACCTCCAAGCAGCTGTATCCCGTATTAGTACAACATCAGTGAGAAGGATAGATACGATGAGACCCATTCCGGCGCCGACTGATCCACATATCACACGACCAAAGATCACGGCACCCATTGATGGAGCACAACCTCTACAACTAGATGTTAGTTACTGCTCTTCTTGAGCAAGGACGAGACTGTGGTGGTAAGAGTGTTGATAACGTACATTATGAGACTAAGATGCTTGTTAGCAAGAGTACATGTAGCTATAGATAATAGAAGTAACTTACCATCCAATAGCAAATACTACGTAGCAGAATAATATAATAGACTTCCGGCCATAGATATCACTAAGTTTCCCGAACTGGAAAGTAGGGTTAGAGAGTTGTCCATGATTTAGGGTTGGTATAGTTAGTACACACTATGACTTGAGTTGCAGCTCCTGCCAGCCCAAAGGCTGTAAACAACCAACTCGATGCCTCAAGAGCATCGAAGTCTGATGCAATAGTAGTGTGTGTTGCAAAGACAAGCGACCCGTCAGCATTATAGACAAAAACAGCTACAGAAAGATATGACAGTAATTAGTAATTGAATCCATCCAAAGAAGCGAACCAATCTTTGTACAAAGGATCTGAGATAGAAATATGAAGGGCATCATCGTCTGCTTACCAAGGACCATGACCATTACGATCTGTATTATTCGTGGATCTACAGGTTGTGTCTTGTCCAGTTCATCATCATTAGAACGGTCACTGCCCGCAATGGTTTGATATGAAACTGATCGGTTTTCCTCATCTTGAGTATATGAGGCTGTCGATGGTGGTGGAATGCTGTTATATGATGCATTGCTAACAGTGGTAGTAGTACTGATTAGTGGCGTCTGCTCTGACGCTTCCATAGCTTAAATGATATAGCTCAAGATAGCTCTCGTTGTGACCGTCTCTTCTTAGACGCTAGATAGGAATGATATGGAAGAAAGCGAATTCTGAATGAGAGACTCGGTAGAAGATCTTGTTGATCACTAGGCTGGCCTTGTGCCGTTATAGAAACGAAGATCCCCCGAATATAACAAAGGCGACGTTTTCAGGCAAGCTAATGATGAAACAAACTGAATCGAAGCCCCCAAAAGCGTTTATCTTGGATTTTTCAGTGGGAATCGTGAAAATCGCTGAAAGAAAACAATATTTATGAGTTTCTTGATGATACACAAAGAGAAAAACTAAGCAATTCGGAGAATTCGAAACTTGTACAAGTGAACGACTAAGAAAAAATGCTGTTTGCTCTTTTCGGATAAGTAACTGATCCATGATCAAAGCACATGCAAGAAGATAGTAGAATGAGAACAAAACAAAACAAACTTTTTTCCCTACCACATAGGAGGAATTGGGTCTGATAATTCGAAATAAAAGAGATTGAACAGATGAGAGAATTTCTGTAGTGAACGATACAGTATTGAAAAGGAACATAAATTTGCATGTAGGCATATAATAGTAGGCCTGTTCTTGTTGCAATATATCGCGTTTAGCTCGTCATCTCCTCGTCTCTCGCTACTACTGTAGCCTTTTGAAGTGTGAAAAATAACCATATTTGGACAGTTCTTTATCTGCGACTATTAGATTGACCAAGTTAGCTCAATTATCTGTTAGTAGGATTAGAACTATGGGGAAGACGATGGTCGGAGAAATCCAGTGTATGGCGCAATATCATTGACGATATATTGGTGGTTCATTTATTCTATACCACGCTGATGCTAATCACAATGATTAATCTACTACTGTGTGATATTTTGGCCCACTAACTTGAGGAACAATGCCATAAATAACACAGAGAAAAGTTTCCTACATTCGGCGCTTCGTGGGTGTTTGCTTATAGATAATAATTCTATGGCTTCAGAAGACCAAGCCCTTATAAGTGCTTGGACGTGCTATGTATGTTTGCTCATTGAGGGCTCATTTGCTAACAAGTTTGGGTACGGTGGAATATACACACATAGGTCTACTACATTGTAGGTACATATCATGAATAAATGCATAGTGGATCTCGGTTCAATGCCGAGTTGGGGGCTAACAAAGTCAAAATGACCAGAAAAAAAGCTTGTCTGGAAATTCATGATGTTACTGTTACATCAAGACCATAAAATGTCACCGCTATGCTGCGGGTTTCGTCTATGAATATTCGGAGGGTTTTTCCCTTTGCTCTAATACATATTATATCTATGTCCAATTGTGCCACGCCGAGCCGTCACGGAATGTTAGGCCATCGGTCTCAAACTGAGGCCCTTCAGCTGAAATTATATAGCCCTGTTCGCAATGATCAAATTTGACTTTGGATTGGGCTGCGTAGAATGCATTGAACCGCGGGCTAAGGGCATCGCTAAGTCTTTGCACATTTCCCTGTGGATGCAGAGCTTCCCATGGCTTAGTACAGGTTTTGGCCTTGCAGGACTTGAGAACGAATAACAATGAGTCTAACCTCTCGACAACCGTATGAAGGCTATGGCCAAGTAGAGTTATAGACTCCTGGTTTCTTCCGTCGAGAAGGTTGTTTATCTGGTAGGGATCAGTAGCCAAATCATACAACTGAAGTGACCCATCACACCACACCGAGTAATACAAGTTATACTGGCCATCAGTACTTGCGATACGGACAGACTTGTAAGTGTTGTTCTGGAGACTACTAGCGCCTCCTGACCATGGATAGTCGCCTTCCGAAAGAGCAGAGCCCCAAAATTCGACTGTGACATGTTCGTGGCGGGTGTTGCCTGCAGCCAAGAACTCTGGAAACAGCAATGGAAACTTCTCGCCGTCAAAGTCGTCTTGTAAGGGGGCTTGTGCTAACTGTAACAGCGTCGGGGCTAAATCAATATGGGTTGTGACGAGATTTGTGGTGGTGTTGACTGGAACTCCGGGCCCACGGATGATCAAGGGTACATTAATATCCTCCTCAAAGCCACACTCTTTACCGGGCTGTAGACGATGTTGGCTGATGTGGAACCCATTGTCGCTGGTGTAGAAGATATAAGTGTTGTCCAATAGGCCCTTGGAGTCCAACCGCTCGAAAAGTCCGTCAACGAGCTCGTCAACGCCCTGGAGAGCGCGAAGTCGTTGGCGGTAGAATTGATCATTGTATGCGATATTCTCGTCTGACAACTTTTCCTGATCGCGAATCCAACTGGCGCCACTGGGGACATCCGGATTGAAGTTAGGGGTCCTGGGAACAACCACTTCAGGAAATAGGTCTTTGTGACGATCTGCCGGAATGGGCTCGGTAAATTTTGAAGTGTGTAAGCCGTCTTCGTAGTACGTGAAAGCAACATTGCTGTGTGGTGCAATAGGCGCGATTCCAATGAAGAACGGCTGATTGCTAGTGCTAGCCTCGTCGAGTAGGCCATATGCTTTCTCCGTGATGACGTCTGTGGTGTGCTGGCCTTCGTAGTTCTTGGGGGGATCTTGATTGTGTTGATAGGTAGAGTTTAGATACTGATATGTGAAAGGATCAAGTAAGAACTCAGTGCCATTCCATCCAGCAGGATATGGCGAGTTATAGTTGTCAACAGTATGTGCGTTGAAGAGCTTCCCAGTGTAATAAGTGTTATACCCGGCATTCTGAAGCCAGACTGGAAGGTAGGCGTCATTGAAGCCGCGAGCAACAAACTTTGGGTATCCACCTAGAGGAGTTCAGTATGTAATACTACATGTTATGAGATGGTGAACGCAATATCTTACCGTAGGGAGGTGAAACATCGGTCACATTAGTGTTATGTGCGAGCTTTCCAGTCCATAGCGAGACTCTTGATGGGCAGCATATCGCGGTTGTGCAGAAATGCTTTTCGTAGAAGGTGCCTTGATCGGTGAGATGCTTCTTGACACTTGGCATATACTTGAGTGAATCCAGTTTTTTGTCTTGGTCGTCCACCAAGATCACGACGATGTTTGGTTGTTTTGTACCTCTAGATACGGGACTTGTAGTGCCGAGGAGTGGGGCCTGAAGGTGAGGATCGGAGCCGAGAGACGCCCCACTTGCCGTGCCAGCTAGAATAGCCACGACTGTGATTGGAGAGACTTTCATTGTAGTCGTTCGTGTTGCAGAAGGCTGAACTTCTCAAAGCAGGTTGTTTTGTGGTAGAATGAGAGTTGGCAAGCTACAGAAATCAGCTGCGAAGCTGAAAGGCAGGGTGGTGAAGCTGCTATCTATTTGTAAAGCTGAACTGTCTTAGAGAACCTGCACAGTAAGTCAAGACTCCACTTTTAAGGTTGGCTTTCAGATGCGGTCGAGATGGTATTGAGGTGTCGTCATCCACAATAAACATCACAGCATAACTAATACTGTACTAGAGATAACTTTTAAAAATCGTCAAGAACGGAAAGGCAAGTAAAAGAGGAATCTAAGGGCCACCGTTGATTTTTTAAATGGAAACCTGAGCAATTTAAACTTCAGCGAAGCCCGATCCGACCGCGTCCTATTTACAAACTATCAATAAGAAACCCTAGGGTTTCTGGCCCTTATAATATGCTGTCCCTGGAACTTAGATGCGCTAAGACGATTCGCAATCGAACGCAAACGCTACTTGATCTTACATCATTCTACAATATATCCACAATATTGCAGTTTTTGGCCCTTTTCAAGTCAAGTAATGGCCTACAACGGAAATCATCCGTCGGCCAAATGCGCTCTTCGCTGAAACGTAGCTTTCAAGTACATAAGATATCTAGAAGTGGCAGCATCGCCTCCATGCACAATCACATGGTTTGTCGCCGGCCTGATCTGGGCTTTGTGAGACGTCGTTATACCGTTTGAGGCAGATAATACTACTGACTTGTGACGACGAACGGACCGGCATTTCACCGTCAATATCTACGGATATCATGGTGGTAACCTACTATCTTAACATTCCTCGAAGCTTTGATAAGCTGACTATGCTTCTACCAATTATGTATGTATCGCGACACAGTATATGATCTCTTACATTAGATCTTCACAAACAACAAGCAAGTGCATAAATATCGATCTGCTTCGGCTATGTCGACAATATCGTCGATCTATTTCTTTAGAACTACCTATAGCTATGATCTATATAGTATAGATAAAACATCCCCTATAGGCCAAAAATATTAGCATTATACTCATTTACTCTCCAGCTACTTACTGGTGGTGGTCGGCATCTTGCGATCTAGGAAGCTTTGCTAAGTCTATGAATCTACATAATACCCGGCGTACAACTACACCGTGATAGTTTCGCAATGATATCATTATATTGCATCATCTCAATATGCGTAGCATCGTAGTAAAGTAACTCGTCCTATACTATACTATACCAAGACCCCCTGTCAGTTTCCACTACTACGCAACCTTCCTTTTGAATCTTAGCAGGAACAATACCAATCTAGCTAGAGAATATACGATGCACAGCATGTATGTTGTTAGTGTGCTGAATCTGGGCACGACGATCAAGGTAGCCGTGATTAGCACTGTCTGTTGACCTTACATCCTTTATAAGATACCTGGAATCCAGTTGAGATATTGCAATATGTCTCGCATGTTTCGTTTTACAGTTTTGTGTATAGTCTTTGCTTCTTTCAAACTTTATATCATCGGTGGCGTGACCTCACGTGTTACTATCATCATTATCTTACTTTTTTCTGGTTGTTTTTGTCCAATAACGGGACAAAGAGTTGCAGATCATCATATCCTCGGGATACTACATAGACTAAGGCTGACCATATGTCTACCATCTCAGAGAAGGAGGCAAGCCTTCAATATGCCGTCGAGACGATCACTGCCAGCAACAGTAATGGCGAAACTGATATAGAATGGTCCGAGGATGAAGAGAAAAGGCTTGTCCGCAAGTAAGTTCATTGAGATTCTAATATATATTCACATAACGCTAACCATCTGTCACCAGAATTGATATGCTAGTAATGCCTATACTGCTGCTTGGGTTCTACGCTCTACAGTTGGATAGAAGTAACATGTAGGTCAAACCATGACATAAAACTTCTATACATATTTAAACTAGCTAACACGGCCATACATAGCGGAAATGCCCTGACTGATTATTTCATAAGAGATATCGAAATTACACAGAATCAATACAACGTCGGACAACAGCTTCTATCTGTTGGTATTGTACTACTTGAGGTGAGAATTGGAAATTCAATACCACTTCCCAACTATACGATATCGAAAGGTGTGTCACGTACTAATAGTATACCCAAAAGATCCCAAGTAACTTGATACTTTACTACCTGGGACCTGTTTACTGGCTTGGCGGTCAGATTGTCTCCTGGTATGACGTATCCAATTCTATCCACGTGGAGATACAGAGCTAATGAAAGATCAGGGGCTTAGTTGCTACCTTCCAAATGTTCCAGAAGAACTATGCGTCATTTTTAACCACGCGTCTCTTTCTAGGGTACGTTAACCTCCAACGCTGATGAATAATGCTACATGGGCACGCTCAACTTACAAAATTCTTCTAGATTGTGTGAAGCCGGTTTCATTCCGGCTAGCTTATTCACTATTACCAGATGGTACAAACGTGATGAAACTAGCAAGCGGTTCTCTATATTCTTCATCGGCAACATGCTTTCGTCTGCCACCGGTGGCCTTATTGCATTTGGTATTCTTCACATGAGAGGAGTTGCAGGTCTTGCAGGTTGGCAGTGGATGTTCTTGGTAAGTCATGTATTCATCGTGCCAACTTAGGCATCGGATATGTGCTAATGATCTACTTAGATTGAGGGTTTGTTCACTATCTGTGTGGGCATATTTTTTATCTCAATTTTCCCAAAGGATGTTCGCAACCCAGTCTCGCTGATAGGTATACAATACTTCAATGCTCGTGAACGTGAGATTCTTGTTCAAAGAGTACTTCGAGATGATCCCTCTAAAATTCACAACCGAAACGTTGTGTCGAAGGAAGAGTTCAAGGCTGCTGTAAGATCCAGTGCTATCAAGATCTAGACCATCATGTACTGACTGAAATCATAGGTCACCAACTGGAAGCTCATTGCCCATATCTTGGCCACCATTGCCGGCCTTGCTCCAGCCACCACGATTGGCTCGTATGCCCCAACACTAGTCAGTGGCTACGGATTTGGACGACTGAAGTCTAACGCCATGGTGTCTATTGGTTACTGGATTCTGCTCTTTGTCAACATTACATGGGGCCAACTTGCGTATGTCTACTCATTATTACTTTTTTTCGTGGGCACCACATATTAACAATAATCTAGTGACCGCTTTGGAAACCGTGGTTTGTTCACTCTCCTTGGCTTCATCTTACCTTGGGGATTCAGCATCGGTGATCGTGTTTTAGCGACGACATCAGACCGTGACTCTCGCTTTGCACTACTAGTTTTGACTATTGGTTTTAGCTATATATGGCGTAAGTTTACTTATGATATGTCATTTTATCTTCGTTGACTAACTTTTTCCTCTTTTCCTCACACAGATCCTATCAATGTCTCATGGGTTTCTCTCAACGCAAAGAGTGCTGGCGAACGTTCAGTTTCTTTGGCAATGATGATCATGGCTGCAAATTGTAGCGGCATCATTGGTGGTCAACTATTCCGTTCTGATGACTCTCCCGTATACAAGCGTGGCTGGACTGTCATTGTTTCACTTACTAGTGTAGCTGTTGTCTGTGCTATCATTGCCAATATTCAATACCGCATCTTGAATAGTCGGGCGAAGAAACAGCCTGAGAAGGCTCAGCAGCTGTACAGATACTGACTCGAGTATATGGGCCGGGAAAAGTATTGGAGTTTCAAGTTCTCAATATCTTGATTTTACACTAAATATCACTACCACTTTCAATTTTCAATTTCTAATTCGGGATAGACAGCAACTGATCAGGTTTTCGTGAACTAAACCTGATCTGTGATAACCCTAGTTGCGGATATTGTTTGACAGTAACCCTAGTATGTACCCAAGAAACATGTTCAATCAAAACGTAGTGCACGGCGGAAATCTTTAAGGACATCGACAGCATTTGATCCATAGCTAGATACAAAGTAAGTAAGTTCTTGGTGAAGTCGATGAGGAATTGTTCATTGAACTGTCGGGCTATCAACTGAACCACGGAATTTATCCTTGCTGTCAACTTCGTGATCAGCGCACCAAGCTTAATTGATGCATCGGTTGATCAAAGGTTCGCATACTGATCTTTTCTCCGAAGACCAATTTGGAGCCTAAAGTTTCTTTATTCTTATGTAACTACGTGCACTAAAACATATGGAGTTTTGTTTGTTCTGTTATGGCTATATACACTACTTATACAAGACAAGTCTAAATACTGTTGGATTAAATCTTACCGACTAGTAGATCTCTCGTGCCTCTGTAATAAATATAATAAATATTTAGCTTAAGTAGCAGCTTGACCCGAGAATCTTGCCCTTTAAGACTAGCCAAACTCGACATATATGATCAAGAAATAAGCTGGCGGCACAGGCCGCTAAGACACAAATAACAACAAACTACAATTAACTTGCATACAATAAGCGCACACTTGCACAACTGAGTTTCAGGTTCAAGGGCGTTCACAGTTTGCTTTAGTCAAGATAGCGGCCATACTACGTAGATCCGAGATAATGAAAGCCAGTAAGTGATGTATGATATAGAACATCGGTCCTTCGCATTTGGTAGTATCGTGAGTTCGGATATCCCTAACTGTAGATCATCAAAATTGAAGTTACAGCAACACAGTGCAACATGTCATGAAATGTATTATCACCAAGATGTCAAGAGATTGTCGTGGACCTGCGATTGGCACGCATTAGAGTATTGAAAACAGCAACAAAGGGATCCTTCGCATGCTTACCGGACAGATAGTAGGATGCTACATATGTCGAGTCAGCTACATATACACAAGTTTGGTGTAGAAGTTAGGGTTTGTTGCGACGTGAGATCCCGCTAGGTTGTGGTTGATGGATGCAGTATCACTTCCAATATGTTGTGACTAGTTCCATGGACGGTGCTTCTGGAAACACACTCTAACAGACGACTCGTCATCATAGACCACGTCACAGTCGCGAGAAAAGTTGCACCGATTTCTGAGACAGATGGGATCAACCAGTTATCATTGCTAGATATAACGGTGTTATTCCTATAAAAGCTTTCTGCACCGTTCGATTTAAAGCATTCGACATAGTAGGGGCCTAAGTATCATAGCGGAAAAATCTGCGGTAGGTTAAGTTTCATCTGAAATTACACACGGGATTTATAGTTTGGGGTATTGACCCCTGGTAGCACCGATTCTTGAAGAACTGTCTAGATTGTAAGCGTTTCCTAGGACGACTAAATATCTTAGCTGCGGCTAGTACACACAGTACTTCAAACACTTAGGCACCAAAATAAACCTGAACATACAGATATTCGGCGTTCTTCCAGACTATGCATAAATAAGCTCAACCTTAGCACATCATGGAATACATGTAAGATTCTACTGCTAACCCCTACTTGAACTTAGCTCGTCTGCACTCTAAAACAGCAAAGGTACCCGGGTAAAGTAAGCACATGAAAGCCTTGTTGGTCCTAGGCCAGACTAAAAATGGCATGTTGGTTCGTGCTTCCACAATTACTTCTCGTAGCAATACCGGAAAATAGCTGGGCGATCTTATCGGAAGGTAGCAACAATCTCAGTATCAACGAGGTAGATGAGCTCGAGGGCAACCTCGTTTACTAGCTTAAGGTGTACTATTACTTAAAGGCAAGCTAAACGCCCCAATTAGCGTTCACTGGTCTCATTCCTTCTCCATCACCATCACCAAAACTTCCCCTTCTTTTCTTTTCTTGCCAGAATCAGTCAGTTGAACTGTCTGTGGTGTAAACCAGTCATTCTTTTCTTTTCTTATTTACATTCTTTAACATTACGACTTGTCGCTCATTCACATTTTCTACAACCCATTTCATTTCAACTTCCATATCACCAACCATCTACCAACTTACTTCAAAATGCTGTCTAGATCTGCTGCTATTTTTCTGGCCTGTGGCCTGTCTTCCGTTCAAGCGGCTCTGACCTACCGTGGCGTCGATTGGTCTTCGGTCCCCGTTGAGGAAGCCGCTGGTCTTACCTATAAGACTATTAGCGGTACTACTCAGAGCATCGAGACTATCTTAGTCGACAGCGGTGTCAACACTGTGCGCCAGCGTCTTTGGGTCAATCCTAGCGATGGCAACTACAACCTAGACTACAACATCAAACTGGCCAAGCGTGCTCAAGCTGCTGGCATGAAGCTGTACCTGGACTTCCACTTCTCCGACACCTGGGCTGACCCTGCTAACCAGGCCATTCCCTCCGGCTGGCCCGAAGCCATTTCGGACCTGACCTGGACGCTGTACAACTACACCAAGGAGGTTTCTAATGAGTTTGCCGCCAATGGCATTACACCCGCCATCATCTCCATTGGCAATGAAATCACCAATGGCATGCTGTTCCCCACGGGTAAGATCAGCACCGAGCCCAACAACCTGGCGCAACTGCTGCACTCGGCGTCGGCTGGTATCCGTGACTCCAACCTGGGCACAGACTCCCAGATCGCCATCCATCTAGACAATGGCTGGAACTCGGAAACCCAAAAGTGGTGGTATAGCACCGTCCTTGGCGAGGGTCCTCTCACTACTTCCGACTTCGATATCATCGGTGTCTCATACTACCCCTTCTACAACTCCGAGGCTACTTTGGCCAACCTCAAGTCCTCTCTTAACGACCTTGCCACTACATATGGTAAGGGTCTGTTCGTTGCCGAGACTGACTGGCCTACTTCGTGCCCTTCGCCCAAGTTTGCGTTCCCTTCAGACACTACTTCCATTCCGATTTCCGTTGATGGCCAGACCGAGTGGATCAAGGATGTTGCTGATATTGTTGCCGGTGTCAGCAACGGTCTTGGTCTGTTCTACTGGGAGCCCGCATGGGTTAACAACGCCGGCCTGGGCTCTTCATGCGAGTACAATTGCATGTTTGCCTCAGATGGTACTGCCATGTCTAGTATGGCCGTGTTCAACTCGATCTAAGAGACAAAGCATAGACTTCTTGTAGTAATAGTAGTACAGCATTGTAAATGACATGGAGTCATCATTACCGAACGTGTCTTTTTTGGGGGGGAATTTGATCCTCAACTCTGTTTTTAGTGGATGTCGAGCAGCAATTATCTACATGATGTTGTAGTTAAGCCTAGTGACAATCGTTATGCACCTACATTCTACAACCTTGATATCCTCAAGCTCAAAAGCGAATGTCCATTACAGAAAAAGCAAACAAGAAATTGAGTATAAGGAAATACTGACCAGACTATGTGACAAAGAAAGAAAAAAGATTAGGCCTCGGATGAAGTAACGTTTGAACCATTGGAGACAAAACCCCGTGCTGAAAGCCGGGCCTTTCGGACTAGTTGTTCTTAGCTTTTACCAACTATATGTCAAGAAACACCACCTAAATCCCCACAAGTACGCTCTAGGTAGGTACTGGATAGATATTTACGTAGCCTTCTCAGATATATGTATTGCTAAGCCCTTCAAAGTCATGAGATATGATTTACATTTCTTTGTACTTGCGATGACTGACCGCCCAAGAACTGTTGTGAGATTGACTTCAGGCGTGTTGTAAACTGGGTACGAAACATCAAATGACGATACGGAATGCCTTTTGAATAGAATGGGGGATCGCATACTTGGGAATGGCTCGATGCGGCTGACCCTGATAATATTGAAGAAATAAACTCAAATATACTGGTCGTATTACTGCCAGTAGCACATGTTGTATAGCAATATCTTGTCCAGGCAAATTACACAAGACTTGTTAGCGTTAATAAAAGTCACATTGAGTCCATTATCATCGATCCGAGCTGTCGATTAGAAAACTAGGAAGTTGATCTAAATAATACTAGACAACTAGTGAGGTTCTCTACCCTACAGGAATCCATAATAGTTGTCCACGACGCCGAGAAACAAACAGACAATGAAGCGTATTGTCTCACTAGCAGTATGCCGCGTGTCATTCATCCTAAAGCCTCGGCTTTGGCCCGGCAGAAGACAGACTTGTTCTTGATACCCGTCATGATGGTTGGTTCTAAGTCAAGCCATCTTAACGAGATATCCTCCGAGATACTCGTCTGATAGTCCTGAATCTCTGCATAGATGGCCTAATATATTACGATAAAGCTATTCTCGGCTCAGCTGCCTCTTTCGGAATGACAACGGATCTAGAACTCAAAGTCACAGTGCCGAATACTTCACCTGCTGTAGTATCGACCGACCGGTTGTCATGGACCACCAGTCTGTTTTGCTAGCTGAATTATATCCTTTGACTTACACTCTGCAACGTAATCTAGGAGGCACGTTAATCTTATGGTCTTTAGTATGAATGTTGACAACGACTGTTACTACTCACCAAAAGGCCTATATGTACAGCGTTTATTTCTAGGTTTTGTCGAGGGCATCTTGTACCGTCATTCTACACTCAAGAAGAACAGGCATTATGCCAGAGTTGGTGGTCCAGCAGCACAGAACTCTTCACCATTATCGGTGGAGCGCTCAACTATGGCTTTGCACAGATTGAAGGGGGCAACCTGAAGTCCTGGCAGTACATCTTTTTACCTACTGGAAGCTTGAACTTTTTGTTTGGGTTTGCTTGCTTTTTTCTTTCAAGTTCAGTAGATAAGGCATAGTTCCTATACGCATAGTAGAAAGAGGCTGCCGTAGAAAGATTAAGACATGGTCAGGCTGGCGTTAGATGCACTGAATTCAAGATCAGCCAGTCAAAAGAGGCTCTTCTAGATGTCAAAACATGGCTGATATTTGCCATGACGGCTTCTACGTAAGTAACAAGTACCCAAGCATCTAGGAGAACAAATCGTTGGTATATATATATATAATCTAACTGGAGCTATCATAGGTATACTATTTATGGAGCTGTTTCTGGATTTGGCCCTCCCATAGTCTCGACATTTGGCTGGTCAACTATAGATTCAATCCTCTTTCAGTTTCCGATTGAAGCACTATGCTTTATAGCTATAGTATCAACCGATGCAAAATACAAGAAATTATCATGTTAATCTTGACATGCTTGCCAGTCATGGCCGGATGTGCTATCATATGGCGCAGTTCATGGAGTCACCATGCAGCTCTACTCATTATCACCTATAGTATAACAAGATTCATTGGTGGAACTGTCTCGTCGATAATTACTATTGGCATGTCGAATGTTGCAGGCCATACCAAAAATAATTTTACGGCTGCTACTATCTTTGTTGCTTATTGCGTTGGTATGTTGGGATACAATCATCTTATGGTCTACTAACTGATTCATTTATGATCAGGTATTATTGTTGGCCCTCAGCTGGTCAAATCCGAGTCCAAAGCTAGTCACTATCCGGAACGGTGGCCTAGCCTTAAATTTTGGTGAGAATATCAGCACCGAATCCTCCTGTATGAAATATCTGGCCAACACTAGGATTTACGATACCCTTATAGCTACTGTATCTGCGTAGTGGGATCTGCGATACTATTTATCACACTTAGACGGAATATCCAAAAGCAAAAGATTTCAGACAATGCGGAGGAACGCGCAAAGCTAGCGTTTAGTGACTTGACTGAAAGGAAAATCCGTACTTAAGATGTGCCCTATAATTTCACTTAAACTTAGGAGGGAGATTCCTACATCTCAATTATTATACAATAAGACTATTCATGGTGTGGTTTAATGTGAACGGAAATAACCCAAGAGGTTTGTTTATTAGCTGATAGCCATACTGTGCAGTATATTTTTCACCGTTATTAGCTCCTTTCTTAGCTCGGATGAGCGAGAACTCCACTCAGGGTGAGTTGACTCCAGCTCGAGCCATAGCATTTTCAGCTGCATGGTAGTAAATAAGCCCCTTTCACGATTCACTACAGGTGTAAATGTGGGATCTGTGAGAGGCACACCTAATATGTTGTCTATGCGGTCCAGCAAGTGCGTAACAAGCTGTGAGAACATGGATCCCTGCACTACAGCATCGCAAAGCGGCACAGCACCGAATTTCAGCCCTGGAATTGCACATAATGGTCGATTACCGATATGCTTGAGGGCATATGTGATGTGGTAGAGCAAAATTTCTAAGAAGGTTACCGACTGGGAGTAGCAGCTGATCACAGTCAGAGATGTCGCTGTATCAAGAGTCTTGTGGGGGGTTGAGGCTTTGCAACCAGGTTCAGAAATTCCATCAGAGTTATTTGAAGATGTCGAATTCGATTCGAAGACAGTCCATTGAACTCGAGCAAGGAGGGGATTAAGATTGGTTGGGCCGGTAGACTTGGGAAATATATCATGAAAAAGCATGCCGGGGTTGTTGGGATCCATAGAACCATAAAGCAACCTTTGCAGCTTAACGAGAGCGTGAAGGAATTCTTGAATGGAAATCATCCCACGCTCTATCATGATTGTATTATCAACAGTAAGCGGTGAATCGAGACATACGAAATGGTCCATTTCGACGATATCTTTGTGCTTGAGTATCAAATCGAGAGTTTCATGAAGATCCATGTTGATACATGATAGGCTTTTCAGAACGTCTTTGTCACCATATCGAGAACGGTACAGGTTTTTGTGTGGCGTTGTCATTGCTGATGATGACTGATTGTTCATGACACTAGCATAAGATACACCGAATGGTATGTACAAGTTGGGGATATTATGGAAGTATATCCCAGTAGGTAGCTCCTGCTGTTGTCGTTGCTGTGCTTGCTGTGCCTGTTGCTGTATACTTGGAAAAGAGTTGTTGTTGTTGTTGTTGTTGTTGTTGGTAGTAGTATTGGTCTGAGACCAAGACATGAACTCTGTACAAGAGTCAAAGTCGAGCAATGACGACTCCAAAGCAGGATCAATCATGAGCGGATCAGGATTTTGTCCGCATATGGAACCTCCATGAGCCAGCCCGTCGGGATTTTGGCAGTTGTTGTTACTAGCAGTTGTATTACTCCCATTACTAGCAGAGTTATGGGTGGCATCAGAAGATATTGCGCTGGAGATGGTGGCTTCAGGTCTTGATTGTGAGCAGTGTGTTGATTGGAGCGGATTGCCGTGTGAAAAGCCGCCTCCGCTCATAGTCACACCAAAAGCTTCCGATTGAACCCCAAGTCCCACGGCTGCAGCCATTTGTGAAGCTGTGGATTCCAAAAGGGGCATATGGGAAGAAGCATGGCCAGTAGGCACATAATTCCCCCCAGTGACTTGGCCCTGTCGTTTACGGGCACTAATACCTGAATGTGGGTGATTTGGTGCTTCAGCTGCCGATGTCACTCCAGAAGTCTCCAAGTTGATGCCGAGATTTGAGGAATCGAAGTGGGCACGGGATGTGGCCTCCTCGCCTGAATCGGCAGAGGAAGGTGGCGTCAACACAGGCGACGTTGACTTATAATCAAGTGCAGGGCCGGAAGTGAAAGCAGAAGTGAAAGCAGAAGTAAAAGCAGAAGTAGGAGTAGAAACAGTTACAGGTGGCTCGGCGGCTGGTGTAAGACCGGAGGCTTCACGGCGCGAGGGACGGCCGATTTTACGCTGGCGGCCTTCAAGACATTCAAACCCAAGACGTGCACAGCGCTGACAACGGTTCAGATCCGGCGAATTTTGCCGTGAGCACCGTAGCTTTTGCCGGCGACAGCGTTCACATGCTGAACGTCGCTGGTTCGGATGCGGAGCTATAGGCACAGGTTGTGCTTCTGCGACAAGCATCTTGATATGGGAAGATAAATAGAAAGTATAATATGAGCGAGGAGTCTATGATCAGAAATGTGTATGAAGGTAGAAAAGAATTGGTAGGCGATGTCACATGGCATCAAGCCTTGTAGATACTGTATGTGAACTAGAAAGTGCTAGTATAGTCTTAGTTTGACAAACGTGGAGTTATTGGGGTGTTCTGCGGGCCGAAGGATAGTCAGCCATACGATAGATAGAACAACTCGATTAGTAAAAGAACGAAGAAAACTAGGAAGACTAAGTAACTCATCCAGGAGGAAAAAAGAGACACAGAGACATTTGGGTGTGAAAACACTCCTGAGCTATATCGCAAATCACAGGCTCAATGCGACTGCAGAAGCACAGAATTCAGCCTTTCGGGTTTGGTGGAAACAGCAATTGCTTCTGTGTCAATCGGAGGCTTTAACTGTAAACCTTCCTGGGCAGCTACCATGTTTGAGGCAAGAACACATCGATCTCTCACCCTGACAGCTTCCGTGTAAGACACCGGAGGCTTTAAGTATATCAATTGTAGCAATTTTTTTGGCTTGAAATATATGAAAAACACGAGGCTTCGACAAGGAATAAAGTAAAGCCCCATTCAAGATCAAATACATAGAGAACTTTTCTAATGTATAATAAACCTTCTCAAAATACAGTTATACTGCAGCGTGCTGTGATGTTTTCTTCGATTAACAAAGCCCCAAGCGAACGGCAGGCTTTCAACCTGTCCTGCTCAGTTGCTGTCAGCTGTCCTACAGCTGTCAGAATACACAATCGGAAACTTCAGTGGTCCGACGTAGTAGTTGTCGGCATGCTATATGAGCCCGAAGGAATCATGAAAGTAATTGTCAAAAGCCTCCGATCGCTCTTGGGCTCCCGGTCCTGTCGATTACGCTTTGTCTATGTATCTATATTTATTCTTTGATATCTATCTATCCTGATTTTACAGAAAGTTATTTCATGTCTCATTGATATTGTACTGATGTTTTTCATATTGCACCCCGACAGAAAATGATTTGATTATATTTTACGTCTACCCCGACAGAAAATCAACCTCCTAGAAGCTGCTTGTTGAGAAAGAGAAAAAAAAATTGAAAAAAAAAGCAGACGCTTATGTCAGCCGTTAACAGGGTAAAATCTTGAGTTCTGATTGGCTGAGTGGCGCAATGGTAGCGCGTTGTCTTCCGGTTGATTCTCCAGCTTGGCAAAGGCTCAGGGTTCGAGTCCCTGCTTGGTCGTGTCTCAGTAGTGACTTAACGTCATATTCAAAATCTTTCTTTTTTGTCAAACTATTTCCGTTAGGGTAATATCTTGATTTCCCTAAAATGTACATTATAAACTCATCTGAAACATAGCAGTTCACTTTGATATCTAACTAAAACCCCCAAAACTTTCAATCAAAAACTCTATTATAACCAATTTTACACTTCACATCAAACGGGGACGATTCATATCAACGTAGAGAAGGTCAATAAGATCAGTCTGCTGAAAAGCCATCACCTCTGGTGGCGGTTCAAACATGCTTGTGATGATTACCCTCAGCGTTGGGAATCTCGACGTGAGATGAATCAAGTGAGGGATGAGATCAGCATTGGTATTTGTCATCTCATCTGGTTGAATCATCTCAACACGGTCGATGATTATGAAAATATCTTCATTTGCCATGGCTTCAATGAGCTTTTCGAAGATATGCCATAGGATTGGAAATGATATAGCCCTCTGAACGCGATCAGCAGAGAAGAAGGCCGGATTTTGGAATGGAAGTTCTGGCTTTTGCTCAAATATCTGGCAAATCAAATTGCGTAGAACACGAGTTCCAGAAAGATGAAGTTGACAAGCTATGACGTCAGAACAAAGGACATAGAAACATGGGATCTTGTAAAGACCCATTGCCCCGACGGTATCAACTGAGAACTGGGTAACCCAGGTCTCGTTGGGGTTAGACTGTCCGGCAAGCCAGAGCAGTGGAACTTGCGGAATATCGCGCCACTCGCTGATCGATTCTAAGATGCCATGAGCGTCCCAATTGGTGCTGGTCATTTGGGGGAGCCCGTGTGTGCTGACACGCTGGAGGCACTCTTCAGGATCCCAGTAGATATCTAGGGGGTGAGACATTGTCGCCACTTTCAATGCTTGGGCATTTTGAGCCATGGTGAATTTGTGAACCTCTTTACAACAGTGTTAGCTGATCCCTATCGTTAGATATAGCAAGAAAGATGACTACCTACGGTTAGTTTGGTTCTCAATGGTAGTCACTCTTGCATCAAGAGTTTCCAGTGAGGCTGTCAATGTTTGAGTTGTCTTCTCAAATGCGTGCAAGATGTGCATCATAGAGCGCATGCTTCCGCCAGAATCAGCATCAGGTGGGGGGCTACTGCTAGAAGCAGCATCCTTCAGCCCTACTGCACCCTCTTGAATATCCTCGATGCCCTCGTCGAAGTCATCGGCGGCACAAGATAAGAGCGCCTCCATGAGTTTCCCGGGCTTCGTAGCACGGAAATGGAGGAATAGAGACTCTACAAAGTCAAGAATGTTGACAAACAGTCGAGCGACAGCTTTCTTGCACGCATTGCTTGGTATCATCTGTTGATAGTGGCTGCCTGCGGGGATCTTTGGAATGAGGGCATCGATCTGAACTAGAAGAGCTTCTTCACGATCTCTCCTTGTCACAACAGCCTAGATGACAGATCAGTAAACACGATAAGTAAATATATCAATCAACAGCAAGTATAAAAACATACCCGGTATATGACAATCATCATGCCAATGATGATGTTGAAGTCTTTGCCTAACGGGGCAAACAACATAGAAATACCATATATCTTACCTAACGCCTCCGTGAATTTACTTGAAAACTCACGGGAACGGGTTGACTGCCGTCCTCCATAACGCTGCTTGTTCTTCTCTTTGTCATCAAAAATCTGCCTGAGTTGGTCTGTGGCTATATCCAGATTGGGGGGGATAGATAGTAGGAGCTTGGTTTCTTCAGCCGTCAAGCGGAGTTGTAGAACCTTTTTTTTGCAGTCTTTACAGGCCTCTTGGGCAACTTTGTAGTAGCTATTGAAGGGTTGGTCATGTTAATGCATGGTTTGCAATTGTGAGACTATTGCCGCAATACAGTGTCTCCGCAAGTTGTGATGTAAAACGCAGAACTTTTACACTGTTATTGATAGGGTCTAGCTTACCAATAGTCACTGTTTTTAAGAAACCAGGGTTCTCCGCGTGGTTTAGAAGTATTGGCGATATTGGGGCTAGGATAAGGATCGCGCGGTGTTGGCGGCGGCTGCGCGGGGCGCTCTTTAGTTCGAAATATGTCCATATTGACTAGCGATAAACCCTATGGAAAAACCAATGATATCACGAAATAGAGTGCAACACACGAGATTCACAACCAGACAAGGCAGAGGCGCTGCCCCAAGTACAGAGATAGAGATATCAAAGAGAATCGGGATTTATTGCGCATAAATCAAAGTGCTACTGCAATATGGAAACGCTGATAGCTGGTGTAGGGCGTAGAGCCTTTGTATTGGAGATATGAACAAGAGTGAAAACAATAGAAAAAAAATAGCGCACAAGAAAGGCGAGGAACTTGGGGCCTGTAACGTCATAGGCGAAAAGCCCAAAGAACAGCCTGATGAGAAAGACGCTGGCCTCAGAGGAAGAAACTGCATTTTCAAACCTATCTCATTCCTGTGCGTCAATCCGATCTGGCGCATGCGCACATACCACCTCTAGCCCGGTGGCATATACAATACCTACAGATAGTGCTACTACTTTAAGAAGTTGGCAGTGGTATTCACTGTAGATGAGACGATCGGGTAAGCTAGTGACAGCTGGTTTGGGGTGAGTAAGCAACACAAAGGACACAAAGGGTTAATTTCATGTTTCCATTCCGAAAATGCTAGTTAAAGTCATGAATAACCCCTCCTTTTCGGTGAACATGAGTTCTTGGTGAGCTAGACGGTCAGACCCACCGAGACATTAGAAGGCTCTAGACCCATTGGAAGCTAGAATTCTGCCTGCTTTTTTTCACAGCGTGCTTGCTGGCTTGCTCGCTGAAGTGCCCACATTTAGTGAACGGCTCCACTGAGAATCAAGTTCTAACACCTCCAAGATTCACGTCTTCCTTTTCCTGGCGTGTCACCGCTTTTGATATCAACAGCCTCCTTTTTTTCTTCCTGCTAGCAACTAGCTGTTGTTCGCTTTTTGTTTGTTCCCTTTCTTTGCTTTGTTGAACTTACACACTTTATCTAATTGTACCATTTTCGTTTCTTGAAAGTTCTGCCTATAATGTCGTTCGGTGGTCAAACTCCCACCATCATCGTCCTCAAGGAGGGTATGTTTTTCTACCCCGCCATCAGTGTATGGCCTTGCGAGTGCCCCTAGCTGTCAATATTAAACAAACGCTGGCAAGGCTGAGCACCGCATAAAAAAAAAGCTTCACCACGAAAGCGCTTAATACAGGCTCCTATGACCAATCTACTGACATATTTTCTTGTTACTATGCAGGCACCGATGCCTCTCAGGGCCGTGGTCAGATCGTTTCCAACATCAATGCTTGCCTGGCTGTACAAGGCACCATAAAACCCACATTGGGTCCCTATGGTGGTGATCTTCTCATGGTCGACGAGAACGGTAGACAGACTATCACCAACGATGGCGCGACAGTTATGAAGGTGCTTACACCCAATCCAACCACGATACTACGGCGTACCTTGGACGAACCCTAAGTAGCGAAGTCACTCCACGTAAACAATTACTAACTTGTAGCTCTAGCTGCTCGATATCGTCCACCCTGCCGCCAGAATCCTCGTTGATATTGCACGATCCCAAGATGCCGAGGTTGGCGATGGTACTACTTCTGTTGTTGTCCTTGCTGGAGAGATCCTCAAAGAAATCAAGGAGCATGTTGAGCAGGATGTCAGCACTCAGATCATCATCAAGGCTATACGGAGGGCATCATCTATGGCTGTCAACAAGATCAAGGAGATCGCCGTTCCTGCTAACGAGGCCAATCACAGAGATACCCTTGAGAAGCTAGCTGGCACTGCCATGACTAGCAAGCTGATCAAACGTAACACTGAATTCTTTACCAAGAGTAAGTTACATTCTAGACTATCTGATGTCACATGCAATTTTGTACTAATGATTAACTACTCTCAATAGTGGTCGTCGATGCCGTACTATCCCTAGACCAAGACGAGCTGAACGAAAAGCTCATTGGTGTCAAGAAGATTCCCGGTGGTTCTCTAACTGATTCCATCTTTGTCAACGGTGTCGCCTTCAAGAAGACCTTTGCCTATGCCGGTTTCGAACAGCAACCCAAGTCTTTCGAGAAGCCCAAGATTGTCTGCTTGAACGTTGAACTGGAGCTAAAGGCAGAGAAGGACAACGCCGAAGTTCGCGTCGAGCACGTTTCCGAATACCAGGCTATCGTTGACGCCGAGTGGCAAATCATTTTCCAGAAGCTGGACGCTATCCACAAGACTGGCGCCAAGGTTGTCTTGTCAAAGCTTCCTATCGGCGATCTGGCTACTCAGTTCTTTGCTGACCGTGATATCTTCTGCGCTGGCCGTGTTGCTACTGATGATATGGAGCGTGTGGTACAAGCCACCGGTGCTACTGTCCAGAGCACGTGCTCTGACATCATGGCTGAGCACTTGGGTACTTGCGGCCGCTTCGAGGAACGCCAAATCGGTGGTGAGCGCTTCAACTTCTTCGAAGATTGCCCCGAGGCCAAGACCTGCACTCTAGTGCTACGTGGTGGTGCTGAGCAGTTCATTGCCGAAGTTGACCGTTCATTACACGATGCCATCATGATTGTCAAGCGTGCTATCAAGAACCGCACCATCGTTGGTGGTGGTGGTGCCATTGAGATGGAAGTGTCTGCGTACCTGCACAACTACGCCGACAAGAACGTCACAAACAAGCAACAAGCTATCATTAAGTCATTTGCTAAGGCCCTCGAGGTTATTCCCCGCCAGTTGTGCGACAATGCTGGTTTTGACGCCACTGACATCTTGAATCAGCTGCGTGTTGAGCATCGCAAGGGCAACACGTGGGCTGGTGTCGACTTTATCAACGAAGGTGTTGCCAACATGATGGATCGCTTCGTCTGGGAGCCTGCCCTAGTCAAAATTAATGCCCTTCAGGCTGCCACCGAGGCCAGCTGCCTCATTCTCAGTGTCGATGAGACGATTCAGAACGAGGAGAGCAAGACTCCTCAGGCTCCTAACAAGCCTCTGCCCCCAGGTGCTGCTCAGAGAGCGCTCCGTGGCCGTGGTATGCCCATGCGGTAGGCAACAGCAAACCGAAATGGTGGGAAGAGATAAGGCGAAGGAGAATGACTTGAGATTGCAATGAAGATAATCACCGGTTCAGATTTAAAAATAACAATGGGAATATCGGGGGGGAATTCATACTTAAATAGATCATCTTCTTGGCTTTTTGTAATATTATTTTCTCACGACTACTGTGAGAATGGCATTGATTTCGGCAAGGTAGTCAGTCCGCTTTTTTGTTGATAACATAGTAGTCGCTGCGGTTCAATAATACCTAGGAACATAATTACAGCATACTGCAAATTGCAGCCGATCACTCGAATGCAACAATTCTTTATTTCTGCTAATGAATTCAATATCATGACATATTTACGCTCAATACCACCAACATCCGCAACTAATAGCCGCTGTACAAAAACGTTAGTATAAAAATCACCCTATTGTCTTGCAATCATTACCTGCCCATCCTTTTCCTATTATCTTCTTTTGATCTCAAGCTATCTGCACTTGGTGTTCGGCACTCGGACTCTATCTCTGTGTGTTGACACAATGGATGAGGGCCGTGTATATTTGCCTGTGACAGAACTTCCGCTACTTGGCTTTCAACAAAGTCTGCTGGGCCTGTCCGAGTTTGGTGAATCGATTTCCTAGCGTGATTTGCGCTAGAGTCACACGGATAGATACTCGACGAAGGAGGTACTGCACACATTTCTGGGTCACAGACAAGCAGGCCGGGTCCTGGTGGTGGCACGGGACTTCTTTCCGGTGATGGAGCACAGCTAGAGCCACTAAGATATGGCTCACCAGCACCGCGTCTACTCCGAGTCCGCCGCACCGGGGTTATTCCTTCGGCATCTTTAATAAGAGAACTTTGATATATGTCATTAGTCCTCTTCTTTGACCTCGGCTATGATGTTCCCAGAATGTTAGCATGTCTACTCTTTCGACATCAGTGGTTCCCGGGGATTAGGGGGTGAGTTACAATCAACACTGACATTCTGGCTGCACTGCTCGCACTTTTCAATGACATTTGCCACAGTATCTTTAATAGTGCCCCAGTGATACTTAGCGGCGATTGCCGATGTGGTCTTGTTGATGCCTGAGTGCGCAGCCGCGTGTTCTTGCGTAGCAATCTCAAACTGGTCACTGAACTTGATAATGACCTTCTTCAAGGTCTCATTTCCATCCAACTTCCCAACCTTGTACAGCACCTTGTCGATAAGTTTATAAGAGCCTGCAGACGTGCGTAAAGCGCTCTTTTCACGCACATTGACGCCCGGGGGGTATTCACGGTTAGAGAGGAAGAACTTGGTGCGCCATAGACGAGGATCGTGACCCTGAGGAACTACCCCCGATTTCTCATCGACCGCCTCTGACTCGGTTTTGTTTTCAAGGAAATCATAGCCAAACATGATGGCGTCAACTGGCTCATCTTGACCTTTAAGGTAGCGAGATCGTGGTATCCGGCCAATGCGTTTGAAGCCTAGGGACTCCCAAAGTCGACAGGAAGCACGGTTCGACTCGTAGACAAGATTGAACACAGAGTTGGTATAGCCTAGAAGTGGCGCCCACTTCATGTAAGCCTGGCCAAGGTGCTTGCCCACGCCCTGATTGCGAATAAAGGTATTTACTAAGAAAGCACCATTGCAGATATGGTTACTATGTCCGGGGTAGTTGGGCTTGATGTAGAAGCTCCCTAGGCATGCATTAGACAAAGTGTTGCCTAAGGCCGCAATCTCCTCTGTCGTTTCAATATTGCCCCGAAGCATGACACCGTTGAAGCTGGCAAACCAATACGAGGCAAACCCCTCGCGATCAAAGGGAACAGACATAGGATAGGTCTCTCCATTGACAATCTCGTTGTTCAATAACTTTTGCAGAAAGAGCATAAGATTTTCCGGAACCTCGGCAGCACTGGCAAATGGAAATAGCGTAGCTTTAGAACCATCCTTGAGAGACACTTGGTAGGGCTGTACGCCCCGTACAAGGAGAAGGTTGGCCATGAGGTAAGTTAACCAAGAAAAAAGCGAGATGGTATAGTTTTGGATCGAGAGTTGGCGGGTTTGGCAAGTTATATGAAGCTGTGGCATATAAATCAACCGTATATATCTAAGATTAGCGATCTTTATGGTCTTATAGAAAGCCGTCTTGCGTCTAGATAGTCAACTTGTTGTCGCAAACCCGCGCTTAGCCTACAAGTCCTCCCCGCGATAACCGATTGTCTTGGCTGCAGACAGCAATAATAAAAAATCGCAGTATCTCAACAGTTTCGCAGTTACGCCGGCAGCTAAAAGGGATCAGCGTAACAACATAGCACAGGATAGTATCTGATGAAATAATGGAGCAGTTGTCAATTCGATGTCTCTACGCCTTTCGCGCCCTTCCGACTATATAAGCTGTCATTGATATTGAGGGGCCAGTTGTCTAATAAAAGCGGGACTTGGGTTTTGGCGCGATGTTCCGCGGAAAACTATGGGTCACTTTCAGCAATTGCTTTGTAGGGGAAAGAACTTTATGAATGTGTTATGTAGTTATTCGAATTCACTATTTTATGCTTATGATGCTTATATGGAGGCTCGTTTAAATAGCCTCAGCTGTATGTCTTACGAGAAAAGAGCTTAAGCTCTCCTCCTACATAACAAAAGCTGCCCAAGCTCTACATTTGAAACATCGCTCAATGCGCACTTTTCAAGAGCCTGATATCGCCATGCTTATGGGTGGCACGTCATATCACCAAAAAGTATACATAAAGTACTTTGAAAGGACACTTTCATAGGTCAGTCGTATGTAATATGTCATCCATGTATGCATAGCTACCCAAACTATCGATACAGATATTCTTGTGAAGAGGTAGGTCGGTACTCGATTTTTTATCAAAACCATATATCGTGATCAACCTTATATAACTTCCATAGTCTTCTATTGTATCAACCCCATTTTTTCTCCTTGTGCTCCCGCTACTTCAATATAGTGTCCTATTCGTCTTCAAGCGCCATACTTTAAAACATGAGCGATGCTGGATCTCGATTCCTATCTACCCCCAACCACGAGGAACTAATCAACCAGAGGACTCCATTTGAAGATGACACCCAGTTTTGCAAATTTGATCTGTTTATGATTCCGCCACTCGATAACGCACGCCATCCAACTCCAGAAATCACAGAAGATGGCAAAGTACTAGGAAATATACCTGGTGAAACCTTCCTCGATGTCACAAACGAAACGCTGAAAGAATACTTCGAAAGTCACTTCTCGACTGAAAAGACGGACAAGGTTTTGAAGAAACGTCATCTCTTCAACTTGAAAAAAACGCACTGGGAAAGCCGAGATCAAATTGTGTCTCTGTCTGAATACACCATGGCGGGTTACGATATCAAGCCTACAAGTCATATCTTGCACCATCTTGTTGCGTCTGATGATAAACTTCACGTCAAGCCTTTCCCTGCACTCTTATCTTCCAAAACTTTTTGGAATGCCTCACTCAATCCGAGTTCCAACGGATCGCATTTTCCTTTCCAGCTTGATGACAAAAAACGATACTTCAAGTATGTGATGGGGCACCTTCAATCATGGAATCACCTTATCCGCACTGGAAAAGATTTTGAGATCGCTCAGAAACTCAACCTTCTTGATAGTCTTTCGCAAGATCAATCCTGGGCGAAGTGGAGAAAGTTGGCGACGGCCCTCGAGAAAATCAACGTTGATTATCAAGATACGCGATGGGAATTTGGTGTTTTGGATCTAGATATGCTAAACACCCATTATTTCGAAGAGTATGGTGGATATCTCCTTGTGCGAAAGGGGGACTTGAAAAGAAAGAAAGAGCTTAGATATGAACGGGCGGGTTTCGGGTTTCTTATCACTTCCCTCTTGTTGGCCGCATTTCAAGTTGGTCAAAACGCCTTTGCTGATAGCTATCTTCGAAGTGAGTACAAGAACTCCTCAGATAACCCGGGTTATGACTACGCACGATTTGCTTTCGCGCGTACCAGTCAGGTTGTGTTCTGTCTCTCTATCCTGTCAATGATCTATATAACCTGGTATGCGTTACAAAGTCCAAATCTCGGTCAGACAAGACGACAGTTGATATACAAAACGTACTATCAGTACAATTCAGTGGTCTAGGGTGAGGCTTAGTTAGTCATGAATAAGAATAGATCATTATTTGACTGTTAGATCACTATATATCTGAGAACGTACATTGTTTATTTTTGAAAATAGACTTAAATATGACAAGATTCATAACATCAATCGTAGGGTTGATATCTTCCGCTAGATGTTACCATAACCGAATAACTACCAAGGTTCCAACATAGTCAAATATGTAAGATATGCGACTAATCAGTTCATCCTCGGATACAATCAACGCTAATTTTGCTCAGGCCCCTATTCACTGCCTAGTCAAACAAGAAAAAGAGATCCATCCACCGCCCATATCCCGAGCCATGCCAAGACGAGAGTTAGAAAACGCTTTGTTCGCAGTATACAATATTGCCATAATTTTCTGAAGATTAGCACATGAAACGTGAAGTGAAGAAGGCTTTGGCGGAGTCTTAACTAAAAGTAATCCTAGGAAGGGGCTGATGGATTGCACATGGAACAGAACGGATGAGATAATTCTATATAATATTATATACTAAAAGTAGAAAACCAGGCTCCATCAATGTTTTCTCACCGTGTTCCAGCAACGTTAGGGATCTCCAAATGGTCATTGCAAGAAACAAGATAGTACAACTATAATAGTTGATTGCTTCTAGCAGACACTCATTCCGGTAATTTCTTGGCTGATACATAACATCGGTGATTACAATCAATACCGAAAGAGGAGGATACATATAGGTCCTAAATGAACTCTCCAAGAAACTTTCTACCGCTTGGAACATGATCATAGCCCCCGGGAATCTCTTGTAAGAACGATTGATCACAATCATTTTGTGAGAATATCGAACAGTCCTATTACGATACATGTAGCTAAATATGAAGATGAGTACAGCTCATAGAAACATCTAGCCGCAAATGTGATGTAAGCTCGTCCGGACGAAGTGAAACAACACCCACAGCGTCCACAACTACCCTAAGTCCGATTGTATGAGATTCTTTCGTCCAGGGAGCGACTATCTGACCTCAAACGGTTACATTTGTCCATCTCTTCTTCGCATCCTGCCGAATCATAATTTGCTTCTAGAATCCTCTGGGGAATGTGGCATAACCACCTATATCAGCACTCATGGCATGGTCTTATTTCGTCCACATTTCGCACTAGAGCATGTAGTTGCATTGCTTGATAATTTCCTTCCAAAACTGTCATACCCATACTTGATTCACCATTGATCTATAATAGAATTGGTACACATATGTTCATGCTTCTTATTGTGTGTGTTTAGAAGGAGCACTGGTCTCGTTTTATATTGTTTATGGGTATTAGCTTCTCAGCGAGAAGACTCGAGAACTGTATGTTTCAAATATAGGCTTCGGAGTAAGAATTACAAGGCTCGACGTGAGAAAAAAGCTCACACTAACAAACAAGTGCCGTAAACTAACGCGGATCTTGAATACATATGTGCGTGCTTTCGGAAAGAAATCCCTACATTCATATTCACAAGGATTATAGTGCCCATAGAGCAAAATTCCCTAAATGAGCCCATAGCTGACCCCTACGTTTATTAGTTTCTAGAACAGGCTTGTATGATTTTCAGTAGTCACCGTTGAAATCTGTTTGATACGGTGGCCCCTGGGTCCTGAAACAACTGAGTACCCTAGTGGTATCCGTAGCTGCGAAGTCAAGCGAGAGCTCAGACGGATTTCCATGTGGGCTATAGATGGAATGGAGTATAAAGAGATCAACATCTGCCCGTCAACTATCAGCATTTCTAGTTCTTCTCTTCAGACGTCGTTCCATCTCTCACAGCCAACAACATCCTTTCTTTCTCTTTCTCTCACTTAATAGTATTTGTAATTCACTCTCATTATCATTATTTTGCCGGTCAAAATGCATTCTTTCACTTATCTTCTTGCTCTCGCTGCCCCGGTGGTAGCTCAGGTCTGCGACATTGCCTTCGAAGGTCGTGTTCCCGACAGCACCCAGCTCGCTGCTTTTGATACCAGCGCTAGCTTGTACAACCCTACTAATGTCTTCGGTAAAAACCTGACCTGGAGCTCTATCCTAAAGTTCCCCGGTGGTGTCAGTCTAGTAAGCTCATGCAATATATCCGAATTTTTTTTTTCGAACTATATCACTGACTTCTAATACTACAGTTCGATTCGAAGACTAAGCCCATCGAAGTCACTATCAATGATAGCAGTATCTTCGCTCCTTCTGCCACCAATGTCCAGAACGGCTTCCGTCGTGCTGAGCTACTCATCAACTCTAACAACGGCACTGACCCCAGCACCGTTGGCGTCAAGACTCTCCACTTCTCGCTGAAGAAGGATACTCAGCGCCCTTTGAACACTTCCCACGAGTACCAGCTGGTCTTCTTGGAGGACTCTACCTTCTCTACCAACCAGTTCGTCCTGAAGTATGGCACTATCCTTGCTGGTGGTGGTGCTAAGGACCCTGACTCTCTGCAACTGTTCGGCAATGTCGCCGCCGCTGCCCCTGGATTGATCTTCTCTGCTCCTTTCACTGCTGGTACTTTCCACAACTTTGGTCTCACCCTTGATTTCACCAAGAAGTAAGTTGATATCTTCTTATATTACCATCGAATAAGATACTAACAGTCTCTCTAGCACTACCCAAGTCTTCTACTCCACTGGAAACTGCACCCTGACACAGCAGACTGACGCTATCTCCAACGATGTTCACGGCCAGGGTCAGTTCCACTTCGGTATCCTGAAGAAGCCCACCGGTAACAGCACTGATATTACTCGCTCTGGTTTCCAGCCTGCTGATATCGATGAGGGTATTATCTACTCTGGTATCTTTGAGGAAGACTCTAGCGATGGCTGTGTTTCTCTGTCGCGCACTAAGAAGCTGTAAACTAGCATTGTTTCATCATATACATAGATTTCAGTAGACCTCACTACTGAGCCAAATATCCAGCAGCTATGAGCTAATGTCGGCTAGATCGATATTCATAGTTCTGAGCAAAACAACAAACAAGAAAGTTTGCATCAAAGAGAAGTAAGACGTGTTGTGGACAGTTTAATTAATTGGGACGACCCTCGTTATTTACGAAATATTTGTGCTTCAAACCTTTTGTGACATTGACTATATACATGACTAACAACATCGTAAACCCCATCCACATGTTAAACCTACCGCTTGATAACCCTACCTTTTCCCCCTTATCTCGGAATTTACAACCGACAATCACTTGATTTTGATGTTACATAATTAGAAAAAATATTAACCGAGAGATGGTATGATAAGTTCCCAAATCGGAATGTCTAGTAGAACGAATTGTGCTTGAAAAAAGATAAATGTTCCTAATTTATAAAAGGGCATCTACTTTCTGCCTTGTCACCGCTGGCTTTTTGTATTTTCCTTTTTGCCAACTCACTAAGCTTCCTTCGCATTCATGCAACTATGTCACACACTGATTCTCCAAGATTTGTTGTATTAGGGGCGGGGGTCATCGGGCTAACAACAGCCAACAAGCTTAGAGAGCGGTTCCCAGAAGCGGCCATCTGTATTTTGGCCCAATATTTTCCCGGTGATTACAACGTCGATTACTGTTCACCTTGGGCAGGTGGAAATTGGTGCTCGTCTGCCAACGATAATGGTACATTGGAAGATTGTGACAGAGTAACATACGAACAGTTTAAGGCTATCAGCAAGGCTTATCCTGAGGCAGGTATCAGACCTTCATCTCTACGTATGTTCTTTGACCAAGATATAGAACAAACTGGAATTCTTAGTGTTGAAACTGGCAAGATTTGGTATGAAGAATTGGTAGGCGGACTAATCGACATACGAGAGAAAGATGTACCACCAAATGCAGTATTTGGTAAGGAGATACCTCATACATTTGTCATCAATACACAAATTTACTTACAGTGGTATGTATGATATTGAAAGACCACACCGGACTAAAATTTGGGACGATATTAACGTAATAAAATAGGCTACTAGAGAAGTGTCGTGATGGCAATATTCAGCTTAAACGAAAGCGTATTGATCATATCAACGAAGCATGGCTGAGTACTGAGGTTGAAACCGTCTTCAACTGTACTGGACTAGGCTCATATAGTCTTGGCGGTGTTGAAGACAAAACAATGTATCCTACGCGAGGGCAGACTGTGATTGTTGAGCAACCTATCGAGCCTCTCAAGAGAATGTACTTCCGCTCGCCCCGTCGAGTTGACAACAACACCACATACATTTTCCAACGTCCAATGGCTGGAGGAATCGTCCTAGGTGGCTGTCGTCAGGATGGAAACTGGGACGGAGAACCAGATCCAGAGTTTGCATTGGACATCATGAAGCGTTGCTGCGCTCTTGCTCCAGAACTTGGAAGACCTGAAGAGCTCAAAGTCATTCGTCATGGAGTTGGACTTAGGCCTAGCCGGACTGGAGGCCCACGTATCGAGGCTGAAACAACAAAATTTGGTCCAGTGATACACATTTATGGTGCTGGCGGTGCTGGCTACCAAGCATCATGGTACTTATACGTCTAATATGCCAAAGAAAAAGAGCAAGAGCTAACATAATGATTGTAGGGGAATGGCCACTCATGGAATTCGTCTGTTTGAACAATTTCGAAGTAAGCATATATGATTAAGATCATATCGGGTTTTTTTTTTTACTATAGCTAAGTTGATAATGAATGTATAATGATGGGATATCTTAAATATCTCTATTTTACTAGTAATGGATATCAAATGTTAGACAATGAAGATACTGTATGATTATGACGTAAAATTCAGCATGATCTTACGCCTTATGCAAGGTTATTTGCATAAGATATTACGTAGGGTTGGGTAGGGTTAAGCATTGTGAGCTGGTTTCTCGTGGCCCAAAGCTATCGCCCAATATAGCCCGTTGTTTATATAAAGATAATCACACATCCTTCCTTCTTACTTTTAAATTATATTCACCTAGGTTTATGTCATTAGGTCCATAAGAACATCAGAGACTCATCGTCCACTCCCTTTTCTTCTATCTCTTTTGCTTCATCAATGAACTTGATAAGGCGTACCTTTTCCCTCTCTTTTTTATTTCTTATGAGGCTATGGACGCAAACCCACCACATCTGCAAACCCCAGATCAGTTCTATTGGGATGCATGGAAATTTAATTTGAAAAATGAAGATGTATTTACGACGCTCCACCACCAGCACAATATGTGCCAAATCCCGATAAATGATCTGGAGTCCTTTTTTTACGACGTGAGGGAGATAGCCCGGACAGCGAACACCAGGCAGGAACTTGACGATCGTGTCAGAGAACGACAAATGCAGAGATTGAAAGAGATACAGGATGCATACCGCTTCCTGGCTGAAGAGTCAACCCGGTATGATTTGCCCAAGTCGAAGAGAAAGAAATATCAGGAGGTTACCGACTTCTATAACAAGACAAGCTTCAGCACCATCGTCACGCATCTATCGAACTTGATGGAGCTCAAAGTCACCCCCGATACAACTAAGGAACTCAAGGCTGTGACGGACCGCAACAACCGGCTCTCAAAGTCAGATACAAAACGTCAGAAACGGCCCGCGCAGAATTCCTCAGCAGGCGTGCAGGAGGATCGTAATATCGAAGAGTTGGATTTCATAGAGGTCGACCAAAGAAGCCCTCGTCTAGCCATCACCAACTCCGACAAGTCAAGCCCTAGAGTTGATTCAGTCCAAGGTATAATTAGTTATGACGAATCACCCTGTCCCGTAGCAAATACCAGACAGTACCTAGGACAACCCGAACCTCAGCAACAACAGCAAAAGCCACAGCAAAAGCCACAGCAAAAGCCGCAGCAGCAGCAGCAACAACAACAAGCTCAACAGTTCAGCAATCGCCAGAAAGGAGCTTCACCACCAAGCTCACAAGGCTCTAAGTCTACCTCTCAACGAGACCCGATCGTGTTCCCCAAAAAACCCGAGAAGAATAATACTTGGAATCCAAGAACAAAGTCAAATTCAGATCCAGCTCCAGCTCCAGGTCTTACTCGAGCTAAAACTCAGGGTCGAGATACCGGAAAGACTGTATGGAGACGTATCTTATCGAAAATCCAGCCCGGCAAATCTTCCTCTAAAAAGTAAACTACATTGCTGTTTGCTGTTATGGGGTCAAGTACTAGAGAGAACATTGGCTCCGATCGAGCCTAGACCATAGTTTCTTTTAGTTGTTTGAATTATGCTTTGGTTACAGCTCTATCTTGTTGAATACATGGCGTACGAGATGCGAGTGAATATTTCATGATGCTCATTAGAATGGTTACACCGTGTATTTTACAGCACACAGATTGGGATATTTCTATTCTATTTTTACATTAAAATGTACCTATCTAACTTATAAGTTAACTGGCGATGACTATATCTATTTAAATACAACTTGTCAAAAATTCTTTCAACGTCCTCTGAGTGCATTACACTCCTCCGGTCGAAGCCTTATCTTTATCTCGAAAGTCTCTGATCTTTCTAACAACATATCAAGTACAATTTCGCAAAGCCCTTTCTCATCCGAATGTTTGAATTTATTGCGTTCAATATCACGTTCAAGCTTCTTACGGGCTTTATCGATCTCCACCGAGAATTTCTCAAAATGTATCCTCACATCTTGAAAAACTTGCTTTGGAAACGAAAGTCTCCTTAGCACATGCAACATGACAACCCCTAATCTATAGATATCAGCTGATTGATCTCGGGAGAGACCCCTTGGTCGATCGAAGTCTTGTTGGGGACTGAAATTTATCTCGTAATCTCGACGATGTCGATACATGCTCCATTGATGTCGAAGTGGCTTTTTGACACCGACCGGTCGGCTATTGTGCAGCCCAAGAAGTGAAAAGCTGGACCTGTGACAAATATCGTTTTTTGGTTCATAGATGATATTGCTGGGTTGTATATCATTATGAGCGTAATCTGATTCGTGTATGATTATGAGGGAACTTATCATACTATACAGGAACTCTGAAGCTATCTTATGATTCCAGATAGGCGAAAACATGCCTTTCTTGGCATATCGTTCACTGTTTAAAGGATAGCCTCTCAAATTTTCGAACAGAATAAGTTGACGGGGTATATCGTAATGACGCATTATAGGCAGTGATGAGAATTCACGCCCGTTTGAAGAAAATTTCTACATAGTTAGACATGTTAATGAATGAAGTTAACGATACCAGAGAGTGGAATACACTTACCTCCTCTAGTTTCGTGTGCAAAGTCACTTGATCATCTATGCCACTGACAGACTCTTGATTTCCATTTTTGGAATACTGCAAGATAAAAGAGTCTCGGTCATTAGATTTGTAATGTCCGCGGCAGACGATAAGATTTGGGCTCTCGTAGAAATTATAATGCACCAAAAAATAATCGCGAATGTCGGGGGTGAAGGCCATGTCCAGGACAGTAAATAGCTTTCGTAAACCATCTGGCTTTCTCCTGAACAAAGACTGCACTCTCGTCGAACGTGAGTCCCGACATTCGCTATGGCCAAAGATATTCTGGTAAAATAGCGATTTCCAAAACTTCTTGTATTGGTTCGGTATCAATTCTCTTGACGCCGGAAATTTAGATCCAGATTCGATGGGTTTCTGTCTCACGCCGTATGTCTTCTCTAGCTTTCGAATGACCAAGTAGAACACTTCGGTATATACACCACTGCCTATGTCTAACTTGATAGACCAGGTGCCTGGTACAAGAGCAACGTTGGTATCGTTCGGGAGATCAACAGCAGTGTCCTTTTCTAGCATATAGCAACGACCACGTCTTTGTTCCACTTTCAACATGATGTTCTGGGATATGACGGTTGATGTCAAGACGAATGAAGCTGAAGTAGAACTACCATGCGACTCGATGATGAAGTTCGAAGACTCCTCTACGGAGATATGGAATGCATTAGGCAAGTTTTCCCCTCTACGGGGGTTTAAACACCGTGACTCTTGGTTAGGAAACGTTTGTGTGACTTTAATATTGCGCACATCATCACCGACAGGTAATGGAACAATCGACATGCGAGTGTATTCGTTCAAGCTTTCTTTCGCTATATCATCGAGTTCTTGAAGCTCTTTCAATGAAGCGGTATGCAAATCATATGAGGCCATATTGAACCGGGAAAACGCAGTGGGACTTGGTAAAGCAGTGTATGAAAAACAAACGGGTAGAATATATCGTAGGAATTTCCGAGTCGAGGAGACCTCTAGGTCTACGGTCGTTTGGAGAAGGTCGGTTCAAAGTTTTTTTGTTATGTGAGCAACGGCGACATAGTCAAAGTGAAAGAGTTGGAATGAATACATTGAAGATTACTAGTGATATCAATAGAAAAATTGTAGAGAGTCTATGTCTTGTCTATCTCATGATACGGCAATGGTGAATCGTCCAATCTATCTTAAGGCTGTATACCGTCCGTAGCCTGCTCAATATGCATGCCGGCCTGAATGAAGTCATACTTATCTACCAGAATACATAATATCTCTAGATTGACTCTGAATCTTAAAACACACACATAAGTCCATTGTCAAAGATATTGATCTCGGTAGCTAACTTATTTTGTATGATTTACTTGATTCTACAATAGAAACCAAGTGGGGTAAAGAGATGTGATAACGGAAACGACCAGAAATGAGTATGCCCTGTGATATTAGTATCAGAAAACTTTATGCACATGATACCTTGAATTGCTGTTGATGAAGAAAGTCAAAATTCTAGTTCGGTATACTTGGCCCCCCATGAAGCGGAAATCTAAGTTGTGTAACATGAAGCTAGCTTTAAATGTAATATACTATTATTCTACTTTCCTTGTCTTAAATCCTAATAAGATAAGGTGCATATAGTATGGTGGTCAGCCAAAACAAAACAACAATTCATGGATGCGTATTATATCATACATGTAATACCAGAGTAGCATTGCTGGGCTTACAATATGGACAGCTGTCAACCCCTGATTGGTCTGACCTTCCACATTCTCACCCTGACGACATCTTTACCAAAGGAAGCGCGGCCTGGCTTTGGTAGCTTGCATAAATCGTATTGGGGTATCTTTATGAATGTAGAAGCTAAACTGATTATAGAGAGAACCTTGACGTTCTGGAATAGAAAGGGTAACTTTCTAGTACAAAAACGTGGGTTGTTAATGTTGTATTAAACTATAAGCTCTCTTTTTAGCCTCGAGATGGAGTATGGAGTACCGAGCCGTCTGACACAGCCTGGTGTTTTTTTTCCTTTTTTTGGCGATAGCTCTACCATATTTCCATTGATAACAATAATATTGAGAACCGGTTCATTATTCGATGAATATGTATGTCACATTGTATTTGACGACATGTTCTCGATGCCTCATACTTTGGATAGAAAGATTTTATAAACATACGGCGGTTTGCTAACATAATATAGATTTAGGCTTAACAAACTAACTTATAATTCTAAATACTACGTGGTAACTGCATTGAAGATTCATAAAATCATAGTAGCAAGGTTGGGCGTCACCAAGAAGGATTGTTAATATTAGGCACAGTATCCACATGGCTAGATCATAAATTTCCTTCTTATATAATATTGTGTAAGTTCTAGGGGATTAGTAACAACTTAATATTGTAAAAGGAATTTTATTTATTGTTTGATAACAAATCATTC
The DNA here is from genome assembly GCA_001513805.1 of Davidsoniella virescens. NCBI lineage: Eukaryota > Fungi > Ascomycota > Sordariomycetes > Microascales > Ceratocystidaceae > Davidsoniella > Davidsoniella virescens. Next base: position 172,417 of record LJZU01000032.1, read on the forward strand.
TGTACTGTGACTGAAAGGCATTTGTGTTTGTCGTTGATAGCCAGATGGGAGTATATTTCAACCAAACCAACCGAACCAACCGAACCAAATATCAGGCAATGTTTTGGGGCCTAATTTGCACAGACTCATCGCTCAAAACGATTTGTTGGTTCTTCATGGTTCCCCCACTAGGCTTTGGGTTGGTAAACACAGATTTGATATCCTGGCCTAGAAAGACTATGAGCCGCCATATAGTTCTGCGTGACTCTATGATTGGAAGAATGACTACCATCCCAATGGAAGCCAAAAGCCAAAGAATGCCAACAACCACCCATCCCGTAAAAAACTTCCTGCTAAAAATATATCCACTTCCATACATTGGAAGCGGCCATAAAATCAGTAGGCAGATTGTCAGCCCAACACTGAGAAAACGGGCGATCTTGGCAGCTTGATCGAGTTTCTCCTTGTCGTTGTCTGACAGCGAATCATCGGAAGGTTGACTTATGGAATCGTTGTCATCCTCCTTTATTCTTTCGATAGCCAGCATCGATTGCCAATCGTAGTTCTGAGGCTGAAACGGGGGAAAGTACGTCAAAAGGAGCACATACACGATTGGCGACAACAAGGAGGTGACGTTTCCAGCAAGCATGGGTGTATTAGCGCCAGTGGTCTCGATAGTCAGCTGTCCGTATAGAACTTTTGTAGTAACAAGCCATGCAGTGACAGCACTAAATATGCTGAGAATTGGCGTGAAAGTGGCCGCAGCCCAGGACTGACCAGACCATAGTAGTGTCAGGGCTGCAGGGATGACAGCTCCGGATATGATAATGCCCATTAGAAGGTAGAGGTAGCCCATAGAGATACCTCCAAGGTGTAGTCCAGCTGATAGACAGCCCATGAACAATGCGAATGCAATTACACCAAAGTAGTTGACGATTATCAGGGTCTTGCTGGATGCTTGAGGGTTGATGTATGCCTTGTAGATATCGAAGGTGCATATGGAGGAGACGGCCACTAATTCTGATGAATACGTGCTCATGATGGCCATGAACTATACTTTATGGTCAGCTCAACTATCTTCTTACACAGAACTTGAAATTCACGGGTGTTACATACCGCAAGAATTAAGGTTGCGACAGCGCCGCCTTTACCCATGATGATCTGTGCAACTGTGGGCAGGACCAAGCCGGCTTCGACATCGACTGATGACATTCGCTCAGGATGAGAAGGCCAGAGAGGTGTACGCTCAAGTACTAGGCCGGCAAGGCCCATCGTGGTTGCTGTGAGCCATGGAACACTAAACCATGATATTCCACTGTAGATAGTTAGTGCATCTAGATCTGATTGAGATCCTCGAGTAACGCTGATTGAGAACATACCCCATGATGTATCCCGGGAGCGCATCTACTGGCGATGATGCGATCGCCTTGTTGTAGTAGCTGTTGTCGAGAAATACAGTACCAAAATTACCAACAATATTGATGATGAAAAACTCAACTATACTACATTAGCATCAAGTTTCATACCATTGTGTTTCATAGGAGAGACATGACATCGGTACATACCTCCACCTTTGCTACTCATTGTGAGATATGAGCCTTCAGAATTGCCTTCTAGGGGACGTTCGATAGCGAGTTTCTGAATCTCGTCGTATACATAGCCTGGTGATCCTAAGAGGGGGCTGGTGGCATACACTTTAAGTGAAAATATCAAGATAATGATGAGAAACACAAGAGTGTTCATGTAGTCAGTGATGAAGGCGGCCTTGATACCGCCAAACAGCGTATATACGACAACGCCAATAGGAAAAATAAATACCGCGGCTATAGTTGGAACGTCCGTAAGGTAGTTGATCACATCGGCACCAGCAATGAGAAGCATCGAAGTGACGAGTATATTACACAGACAGCAAAACACAATGAATACCTTGTGTGTCACTCCTCCATATCGGGCTTTCACCACCTCTAAAACTATTTGGATACCATTAGGATTGAGACACCGTCTTAGTATTAGAAGTTCTGGCTTACATGTATGAGCATTTGGTGCTCGGCGTTTAAGTTCGATAGCCAAAGTCACAAAGAGCATGATCTGGACACTCCCGCCAGCCGCATACCAAACAGGACCGGAGATGCCACTGCCTTGATATTAGTTTCTATCTCCCTATTTTGAAGTGGTAGTGGTACAAGTACAACGATAAGGGAAAGGTGCATACTACTTGTAGGCAACAGAAGTGCTTTGTAAAAGTGTTGCGGCCCATGTCAGCATGGATACCACAGATGAAGCCACCTGGAGATGTCGTTAGTATGATCACCGTGAGGATTTGATGGAAAATCATACCAGGCCAGATTTCAAAGACCTGCCGGCAGTAGTAAAATGCTCTATAGTCTGGATTTCATTGCGAGTCCTTTTCAGCAGCCATGTGATGGTCATCATAATGGCACTAAAGAAGTAGATAAGAGATGTGAGTGTCATTGTCATGTCGTTCAAACGACTGTAGTGATGATAAATAGACATACGCAAAGAGAAATCCGACCCCTACAGACAAGCCATAGCCATAAGTCTGGTCAAGGACGGCCATGTCTATAAGTTGCTCTTTGCAGAGGAATCAGATAGTTATTGATACTTTATTATTAGTTTAGAACCTGTATATCCTCATATAGTCAGTATAACGCTCTAGTGCTACTATTGAGCTTAATGTTTTACCCAGAGAATTTTTTTTCTCGATCGCAGAGGATCAAAGCAAGGATAACTTTACTAGTGACAAGATCAAAAAATAAGATATGTTCAATAGTAGCTTACAAGTCAAAATAGAGATTTAGAGAACTAAGATTGGGATCCTTGTGTGGTCTACGTAACCCTTCTATATATATTCGGGTTCACGGCACATCAAGCTTCATATCGAGAATCGGCTCAAGACATGTTTGACTCGGCGACATGAGATGCGCATCGTTTCTTATCCCGAGTCTGGTCTAAGGCCTGCTAGTAGAAGCGAACTAAGTTGAATAGGCATGATTCCAGTCTTGTCGGCGAGTAATGCTGAGCGTTGTGGTGAGTTTCATGGCTTAGCGTCATGGTATGAGAGCATAATTTTATAAGATATATCCGTCTTTGTCTTAATACATTTGTCATTTCATGGGCTAGTAGAAATTGGGGTCTCTATCCAGTATGATATCATTTGCATAACGTACGCCATAAACGAGTGCGCATATAAGTAAATGGCACACTTTTTACAAGATATATTCAACTTTTATTTTCACCACAACCTGCCTCCATCACAAACAATGACATCAACTTTGAAATAAGGTCAATTATTCTTGGCCATCTGAGCTATCAAAAAAAGATATGAATCTAAATCGCCGAACTGCTGCAAAATCTATAAAGTTCCCAAAATCACTTTGCGTCATGAATGAACGGCCAACGCTCCCGACAAGAAACTCACATGAGTGCTGGCAATTGAAAGAGCTTGAAGATAATGCTCTTCTTCGATGCGTTCTTGATTTAGACGAGCGAGGATTTCCACCCAGGTTGGCGGACGTCGAAGATATGGCCAATGTTTTGCTGGTAAAGCGGCCGCATCGAGAAGTGCTGGGCGTCCAATTTAGTCAACCGAAAACCACACCTACGGCATTTCAAGCGTCTTCACGTCTACCAGGGAGCTCTCTGCGGATATCTTGCAAAGATAAACTCGTGGTTCACGAGAAGTGGTCGGTAGAAGACGGCTGAGCCGGATGGACGGCTTTGTGGTGCCTGCGGGTTAAGAGGACACAATGCCTACACTTGTCAGAAGGAAGTAGAACTATATAAATTTCTGAGTAGCTTGGATCGATTTGTGTTATTATAGTTGTGAAATTGAACTTTAAGTCATGATAATTTTGAAAAGTGCGCATGCGCTACTCGCTTTTCGCGTACGTTTAGAGAAAGACTATATCGCGTTAGGTCAATATCATGTACCAGATGATTAGCTCCATGAATTAATATCTACTTTTACTATGACAGCATGTAAGATACGCCTAATCAAATAATCATGTACTACCACTAGTATATACTTATTGATACTATGTAAGTGCTTAAAGTTTGTCCCTAGGTGAATGGTGGTGTAACACTGATACTTGTGGTGAGCAGGAGTGCAAGATAACGCTGTCTTGAGTTGTCTAAATCAGTTGAAATGCATTACAACTGAAAAGTAACAAACTGGCCCATTTTCAACTGATCTATGAGACTCGTGTCAACCGCTTTATGGAATCGTCCAGTGCTACAGGCTCTTCGGTACATGAGTGTGTAAGGTATGATCATTCGTTCCCTAAGTAACTTTACAAACATGGGCAAGTCCTAGACTTAGTGCGGATAGATCTTAGCAGCTTTAGTTAGAGCAACTTTGAAAAGACATGATTCAGAAAAAAATACTAGTGACTTGATTCAAATAAGATAGCTGCTACTTAATGACTTCAATTCAAGACATACTAAAACTTTAGGGTTGGTCTAGGGTGTAGTCCGTGACCATGTGAGGAAGGTCTGACGCTAGGGTTGACTTTCGGAAATATTGACCCCACTCATATCGACGACTAGGATCTTGGTTTTTTGTTGCTCAAGAAAATTTCTTCGGGGTTTACTCAGCAAACAATTGTATCTTGTTATGAGGTAGGAATTGAGCATCTAGAAGAATATGAAAGGAGGCAAAACGGCCTCTGAAGCCACGTGAGAGACTGCCTTTCTAGATAGTACTGCAAATTCTAGCGAGAATCTATCACCGAATCTTTGAGCACGAATACTACAAGGTCGATTGCATCATCGAGCTATACTGGCCCCATACTATTTTCGTTACATAACAGTCAAGTCTATGTTTGGCCAGTAGCCTGGCTCGAGTGGATTCTATTTGTGCAGGAGCCAAACAAGCTGGGGGCTTGTCCTGAAGAGATCAAGAAAGGATCTTGGGGCTCCGTAAGTGCTTGAATGTATATGGTATTAAGATGAACAACACCAAGTTTACTGTTGAATATAAGAAATAAGAATACTAACTGATACTAGCAAGTTTGTATCTTTGCATCGTGAGATCAAGTACACTAGGCATGAGGATTGCGTCGCAAGTTACAACTAGCAACTTCTAACATGTTGATATGCGATGCGAGATGATTCCATCGAGAGAACAGTCTGTTTTCGGAATAAAAATGACGCCTTCGCTGAATATCATGGCGTCTGGCCCCGTATATGTATAACACTAAACTTGCCGGTTACTGTTTCATCTAGTCTATGAATAAACAGTCACAACAAAGACCTTGGCAGCAACATTGATAGCTGAGATATAACCACACAAGAACTTTTTGCACACATAGTTGTTGACCCCACGCCAGGTTTAAGGATACTTGGAACTTTATCCGATATATAGTACGGTGAGCTTGCTGTATAATATCGCCGGTCAGGGCGACGGCATCGCCCACGCCTGACAGTGTCGTGCAAGACAACCAAGTTTATTACGAATGCAGATATCTCCTGCCATATATAGCACGGGACTTCTAGCTAAGTCGTTTCTGTTGATCACAATGAATGCCCATCGACCACACTTTAGAAGAAGGATGATCCATCCAAGGAAGGGGTAAGGCTCAAGTATGACTAGTGCTAGAAGAGTACATGATCATGCTACAACATCACAGCACTTAAGCAAGGTACCAAGGTCCCGTCCTGCCATAAAAGACAGAACCCAACAAGTTCTGTAGGCTGGCTAGTGTTGCAACTCAGCAATATTGGTGTCTTTGGGACTGCAGAATGAGCCAGAGAGGCTGCTTTTGCTGTTGCTCTGCCGATAGTTTGCAACGATACAGCATCTACAAGCAAAGATACAATGTTAATTCGCATCAAGGTATTGACAGTACAGATATTCGGGATAAATTTAGGCAAACAGTGCGCCAACAGGACTGGAGAAATTCTAGATTTTCTGTGTCGCAATTTGCGGCCAAATTAGCGTAAGAAGGCAAAATCGTAAAGCTCGGGCTCAGCGATTTAGCTGACTTACACCCACTTTTATTTAATTTTTTATTGTGACATTTTATTAGTTTTCTTTTAGCTTTTTTTTCTCTGCTGTCTCGGCATCTCATAGGATCTCATATTCAGCACAGGCAAAGACGTGATAATCTAATGCTTGGCCAAGTCCGGCGTGCCAACTATAGTTGGCTAGTTCTAGCATGGAAAAGTCTGTGTAGCCTGTCTAGGGAAGTCGCGCGCTTCTAGAAGGCAAGTAATACTGGTAAATATATATAAATATATACATTAGAATATACATATGAAGTCTAGACCAATTTGCTGGGCCAAGCCGTAGCCTACAAAAGGGATGGGAAGATCCCTTTATCGTCGACTACTTTGATTCCGGGCTCTCTCTCTCTCTCCTCCATTGCTGTTTATATCTGTTCTCGAGGCTTTATCTCTCACGATATTGCTTGTTTATCTCCTATCGCCGGCCTGCGACGACTTGTTTGTTTATCAACATCCTTAACAAACGACCCAGTGTCATACGAAGTATCCTTTCCGACTTCAATCCACGAACACATTCGTCCGCCATGTCTAAGAAGCTTCTCTCTTGGACTGGCGTACAACGTCCCGAATCACAAGACGGCACCAAGGATATCCCGCCCGAGTTCACTCACGGTGATCACGAGACTGGTAAGTAGTTTGTGGGCGGACTGTCCAGGCAAAAGACCTCACACTAACGCACCATATAGAGGGCCAGATCGAAAACGCTCGCGAGAACAAGCGCAAGATTGGTGTAGCCTCAGCCATCTTCCTGATCGTCAACCGTATCATCGGAACCGGTATCTTCGCTACCCCCGGAACCATTCTTTCGCTATCCGGCTCGGTCGGTCTGTCGCTATTTATCTGGGTCATCGGCTCGTTGATCGCTGCCGCTGGAACGGCCGTCTACCTCGAATTTGGTACTGCCATTCCCAAGAACGGTGGTGAGAAGAACTATCTCGAGTTCGTCTACCGCAAGCCCAAGTTTCTGGTCACGGCGCTCTATGCTGGCTATGTCGTGCTCTTAGGTTGGGCATCTGGTAACTCAGTTGTCTTCGGCGAGTATATTCTCCACGCTGCCGGTGTCGAGGTCGGCCGCTGGAACCAGCGTGGTGTCGGCCTGGCCTGCATCACTTTCTGCTTCCTTATCCACGGTTGCGCCCTGAAATGGGGACTGCGTCTGCAGAACGTCCTAGGTACCATCAAGATCTTCATCATTCTGCTGATCATCATTGCTGGCTGGATTGCTCTTGCTGGCCACCTCAAGATCGACGAGAAGCCCAACAACTTCCACGATGCTTTTGCCGGAACTACGGGCAGCGCCTACGGCATCGTCACCGCCTTATACAACGTTATCTGGAGTTTCATCGGTTACAGCAACGCCAACTATGCTCTTAGCGAGACCAAGAACCCCGTGCGCACGCTCAAGATTGCCGCTCCACTGGCCATCACAACCATCTCTATCATGTACATGCTAGTCAACATCGCCTACTTTGCCGCTGTGCCCCGCGACGAGATCATCGCCTCGGAACGTCTTGTTGCCGCCTCTCTGTTCCGCAACGTCTTCGGCAGCACTGCTGAGAAGGCTCTGTCTGTCTTTGTCGCCCTCTCTGCCCTCGGCAACGTCCTGTCGGTTATCTTCTCGCAGGGTCGTCTGGTCCAGGAGATGGGACGTGAGGGTATCCTGCCATTCTCCAAGTTCTTCGGCTCGAACCGTCCTTTCAACGCTCCTCTCGCCGGTCTCTTCGAGCACTGGTTTGTTTCGGTCGCCATCATGCTGGCTCCCCCCCCTGGTGATGCTTACAACTTCATTCTGAACCTGATCTCTTACCCGCTTGCCGTTGTCAACACTGCTGTCTCGGCTGGTCTGCTGTACCTGTACTGGAACCGCGCGGCTTGGCAGTGGGCTCCTCCCATCTCGGCCACTTGGCCTGTTGTTGCTTTCTTCTGCATCAGCAACATCTACCTGGTCATCGCTCCGTTCGTCCCTCCCACCGATGGCCAAAACGTTTACGATCACCTACCTTACTACCTCCACTGCGTCGTCGGATTTGGCATCATTGCCTCCGGTGGTGTCTACTGGGTGTTCTGGGCTGTCCTTCTGCCCAAGTGGGGTAAATACGAGCTTGTCCAGGAGACCGTCATCGATGAGATCGATGGTTGGGAGCAAACCGTCTTTGTACGTAAGCCCATTGTTTCTCTTCACAACGACAGCTCCTCCTCTTAGATGGGGGATAAGCCTGCGTCATCTCGTTCACAAAGCCTCTGAGGGCTCCTTGAGCTGTCTCATACAGAAAATAGCATATGCGTATACACCACGCTACTACTAGCGGTTCTCTCTACTATTTCTAATTATCACATTTGTTTCTTCTTTTTCAATTAATCCACGGTGGATTGGAGTTTCTGGAGTTTATTTAAGATTTTCAACCGATACCATTAGAGTGTTTTATACAAAACGATATACCTTCTAGAATTAATCCGCGTAGTATCTTTCATCTACTAAATCCCCTCAACCGAATAATAATTCATGCTTCACAAAAGAAAAGAAAAAATTCAATAGATTTTCACCCACCTTCCAAAATTTGTGATGGAACGCTTCTCCTTTGATAGTGGCCATATTGACAAAAGAAATTGGTACGAAAAGAACGGCGATTTTGAACAAGATTGTCAAAATAACTTGATGAGTGACAAATCCTCCACTTATCTCAAGTTCTTGACTAGCAGGCCAGTATGAGGAATGATGGAGTCGCGGCAATAGTATCCAATCAAGGAAACCAACAGCGCTGTCTGGAAGTAACCAAAGACACGCCAGAAGACTCTCTTACGCATAGCACGCACTTTGATAGTAGCGGCCTTTCCGTACGACGCAGCATCGTTCAGACGAGGGAAAGGCTTCTCAACCTCCTTGCCGTCGACAATGTGAGTGGGAATAGGCAGATCCAGATGCCTGCACAGTGGTGCCCAACCGTCCTTGACGCTAAACTCGAGCACACGATCCTGAGGAATCTTGGTGCGGAAGTCGGTGTAGTAACGGTTATAGAAGGCCAAAGCCTTTTCACGCTCTGGCCAGGCGAAGCCCTGGCACACAGTATTGACCTTGTGCATGAACATGCCAAAGGTACGCATCGGCGGATCCAAAGCCACAATCATCAGCTTGTCGAAGATGGAAATGCTTTTGAAGGCGGCGTGGATGCTGCTCACGCAGCTCTCGTACCATCTGTCAGCATCGCGGTGCAAGATCACGACCTTGGCTTCAGGATACGCTTCAGCGAGCTCGACGCCAAAGAAAGAGGACGGCACGTCAGTGACACCCTACAAATTATGAAAAGAAAGGGTTAGTATCCAAATAGCATATATCGAGGCTCAGAGCCCACTCAATGGCAGCGCTTTCTCAGCGGGGATTGGAAACACTACTCACCTGGTAGGCGCCCAGAAGCTCATCCCAGTCTTCCCGCTTGAAGACGCCCTTTCCGTGATACTTGGCATCAATGGCACGCGACCACAGCGGAATGTCGTCCTCGGCTGTCTTTCCTAGTGTCTGCATGTGATAAACGTCATGGATGCCCAGTTCTCTAAGGGCAGCACGCATACCTAATTAGGAAAGAAAAAAGATGTAAGCCAAGATGCATATCTACATTGCTGATACATACGTGGAGGTATCAAAAACGTGAGTTGGGGGATTAATAATCAGCCCTACAACTGACTCTTTCACAGGTCGAATCACTACCGATTTCAACATCTCGAGGGCCTTTCAACATTGCCGAGAACTTTCCCAGACTTATCTATACGTTAGACTCGCTTGTGCATGGCCAAAATCTGAACTATCAGGTATTTTGGCCAGCTGTGCCAGACAAAAGCCCGGACGAACAAATCAGAGCTTCTCAAGCTGGGGACAATAGAGACAACAACGATCATGAACTTCTCGCTGCATAATGATCCGCCAAACGTCAAAGGTCCGAGAAGTGACAGAACTGGTAGTATCGAGTCTACTTAATCGATTCATGGAGCAGAAGAAAAGAAACTTACTAAGAGTTCCAGTACGCATTAAGCCACATACGATAACACGCATGGGCACAATACGCGGCGACGCATCCTTTTCCGCCGCTCCGCCATTGGTGAGTCTGGAAGACATCTGGAGATGTTGTAGAAGCAAATAAGAACGAATAGTGTAGTATAGAAGTAGTCGTAGAATATAGTACCAATACAACGATAGCTGCACGGTATCTGCACACAACGTAAGACACTGGAAAATGGGGAAAAACGAAGAAACCTAACTGGCTATCACGCAATTATTTCGAACTATGAGGTGCTTTGGAAAGTGCCGGATTGCCCTTTTATACTTATAGAATATTGACCCCGGTTCGTCTGAACGCCACATAGAACAACTTCTCAGACAGAGTCTCTTACATCACACCCATGATTCCTTACCACTCCAGTCGTTTTTCTCAACTCACATTCTCCTTTGTTGTTTTTTTCTTCTTTCGTTAGACTCGCACTCCCTCGCTTGTACTTTGATCTTTTGTTAAGGGTTGTCGAACACGATCTAAGAAGGGGGGGGGGGGGNNGGGGGGGGGGGGGTGTATATTGGTTCTCATCCCGATCAGAGCTGACTGTTGAGCTGTAAGGCAGATTGTATGTATCTGTATCTTTGAAAGAATCAATGAAACTAACTACCGCCGTAAGTTCTATCTATGGCTTCTCTGTGTGCCTGGCCAGACCGCCATACTGCCAGCCCCTTCCTCGGATGGATATAAGTCTATACAGTTCTTATGGAAACTTCTTACGCCCCCCCGGACACTTTATCTACTACTTTAGTCAGATGGGAATTGTATCACTAGGTATGAGGTGTCTGATAACTTACCATCTACTCACTCTCTGTAGCGTTTGTATGCTTCGTGTCAATACATGCAATTAGGTGCATATTATCTGGATGTGCTATAACTGTACATATGTACATACATACAACTACTCATAAGAGCCATATTTTGTCGCACACCCTAGACAATGTTGATGCTAAGCTATTTCAACAATTAATAAAGTCGCCGTGCTTACACTACCAATCACCACTGCAGCTACGCTGACATAGATCCTGCATGCTGCATGTCTGCCGTCTCGTATCACTTTTGGTATTTGGCATATCGACCTGATGAGGAGATTCTTTCTTCGATATTACATTCAACAACATCATTTTATGGATCATGTCTCTTGATATGATACTACAACCAACTAACATGTTTATCTACATATATGTCTGTACAGATAACTACACACAGTTCAATAGCTATTCCCTATATTTTAAACCTTCTCCCCCTATGCAGGACAAGCGTCAATGTCATCGAAGAAGGCTTCGTATTACGGACTTCTCCCATACCGTGTCCGGCTAAAGCATATACAATTTACCTAGTTATACCATCCAAATTAAACAAAAGATCAAACGATATAGTAAGTCTTGTTGGTCGGTTACTAAGTGCGTTGTTACGCTTTCAAGAAAGGAGCCGGTGGTGGCAAAGTGATATATTGTGAGTAATACCAATTACTGATTTACTGTGTACACCAGATGACTAGGGCTTATTCCAAGACAACCCACTAATCGTTCTAGCTTCTCATATTTGCAATTTAACCCGTATTCAGTCGTCTATTAACACCAGAAAAATCATGGTACATTATGCAACATATTTACTTTAAAACTAATAAGCAACAGCAATGTTCTTACTACTTCGTTGAAAAACGATGCGTTTCTATCGTTCTCATGCAACTGGTGTGAACAGCTCACAAAGTAACATGACGGAGAGGTCTTGGCAATGATCAGCCGCATATATAAATACCCAATACCCCCTATCGTTTCCTAACATGTATTAGCACTATGTGATGGACGCAAAATACTTCATGCTGATCATCAGCTTTCTCGGTTAGAGGTCAGCACAGCAGAAGCAAGGCGATCTTTACTAATTTTCCGGCATTATTTGTACATCTATGCATAATAGCCAGAAATATCTATCACGAAAGTCTGCGGCCCGCCTACCATATATCGCTCAAATGAGAGCTCTTCGGTGAAACCTCGTTTATCCTACATATGTTGAGACGAAAAACATGCAAAATGATCGTTACTTGTACCCAACACCATCATCTTATCATCAAAGTAGTAGGATAACTCAAATGAAGCTCGTAAAGTAATTCTATATGCCACCTCTCATCTACGGTGAGACCTACACAGGTGGAAGCATAATCTCAGCGAGCGAGCAATGAAATGTATATCCAATCTGTCTAGCTCTTCACGATCCCTGACCCCAAAACTCTAGATTGGTTGTATCTGTCTGGCTAGGTCTTCCTACCCAACAGGACTTGTTGTTTTCACTCTAGCTAAAAGGTACACCCTAAAAATAGCTACAATTCCAAGCTCAAATAAAACACGGGATAAACATATTATTCAATGTCTTAGTATTACTAGATTTTCGTATTCAGCTGTGTATATACAAGATTATCCAAATGCGCCATGTTTCACGCAGTAGCTCACATAGCTCAGAAACGGAATATACATAGATACAATATGGAGATTCATGTTAGACAGACCGCAATGGCCTCCAGTCGCATCATAAGATCCTAGAATGCTTACTCAGCTATACCTGAGCTTAGTCTTGATTTTCGATGTCATAAAACAGTAACACGAGCACAAAAGTCAATCAGCGCTGGATAGACGAGTTGAGCGTTTAGAGAGATATATCTGATTCCTCGCCCTAGACCATCTAGAAGGTATTATATAGTCGCTGTGGTATAATGATCAACACCAAGCTTAGGGCAATAAATCTCTCTACGAAACTGCCCAAATCATACTCACGTAAGTGAGCTAAAGCCGTAAGCTTCTTTAATAATATCAGCAATCTATGTTTATGTCAGTCAGATAGTACAATGTACATAGTTACAAAAATCGAGTCATACTTACCCTTTCACCGGTTGCATATGTTGTCGCCGTCGGCGCTGCCGACAAGATCTGCGGCCAGAACGAAACATCGATGACGCGCAGTCCAGAGACTCCATATACTTGCATCTTAGGGTCAACAACACCGCCATAGCTCTTAGGTAGCATTGCCGCCGTACAGCATTCATGGGCTGCGCTTGGTTCTGTAACCTCTGCTAGCGCGGCTCTAAGTCCATCATCAGTAGTGATGTCTTCACCGAAGGGCGCCGCTTCTTTCACGCCCAAAGCCTTCAGAGCTGGCTGAGTCATAATCTTACGGTTGACCTTGAAGCTCTCTAGAGCCAGAGTAAAGTCGACTGAATCGTATAGAGTGTTGAAGTTGATACTCGGTGCTGTAAGTGGGTCATTCGATACGATGTTAATCTCACCGCGGCTTAGCGGCTTCAAAAAGTACATTCGTACAGAGTTAGCAGTATCCCAATGGATCATGCTGACTGCCACATCGCCCCCTGATAACTGTGCGAGCGTGATTTCGCGTTGCGCCTTGTAGCCCTCTATCACAGTCGGGTCAGTATCGGCAGGAAGATACTTAGTTGGATCCGCGGCACGTGCTTCAGCGATGATCTTCTGGCAATTATCAGTGACATCACACAGAGTCGGGAGAAGATAGTTTGTGCTAAGGCCACGAGCAACCACATAAGGGCCAGTCTTGTTGTGCAGATACTGAGCACGGGCGGCATCATCGAATTCTGCGTCGGCAAGAGAAACCTCGTTAGGCCAGATATTGTTTGTGGTGTTGTATGGCACGATGATGCTGGGCTGATCGTGGAAATTCTGGCCAACTCCAGGCAGTTCCGAGACAATGCTAATATTGAACTGATTCAGAACTTTAGCTGGGCCAACACCAGACAGCTGAAGAATCTGAGGTGTGTGAACCGCTCCTGCAGCCAAGAGAACCTCCTTGCGTGCATACATCTTGGCAGTTGAGCCTCCAGCAGTAGGTAAGTATTCAACTCCAATGGCCTGCTTCTGTTCGTTAAACAGTACACGAGCAACTGTTGTCTCGGCGAGGATATGATAGTTTGGTCTTGTAGCAATCACACGATTGTAATGATTCAGGCGAGCGTGAGATCGCGTTCGATTCGTGAAGTCTGAAAGTGTAGTGAACCAGCCCAAGCCAACCGGATGACCTGAATTCATGTCGTCCATAAGAGGGAACCCAAGATTCTTCACGGTATCCCACCAGATCCCACTACCCGGGAAATAGTAGTTGGGGTACGAGACCTGGACCGGCCCTCCACTTCCATGCACTTCCGGGACAAACGAGATGTTGGCCTCTGTCGCATACGCAACATCTGGCGCGGTGAAGTTCTCGCTCTATGTCACATTAGCTTGAAAGTATAGTCGATACACCTTAGACATGACTTACTTTTTTGAAATAGGGGAGCAAGTTATCCCATGTCCACCCTTCAGCACCAATAGCGTCCCAGTCGGTGTACTCGCTGGCTCCAGATCGCATATAGACCATGCCGTTGATGACAGAGCCGCCACCCACAACCTTGCCAACTGGTGCTGTAAAGGACCTATTGTTCAGAGCTACCTGTGGCGTACTTTGTAGTGGAAGCCACATATATGGCACGGGGTTGAAATCGCCCGGTATCAAGACACTATCTTCATCTCTGTCGAATGGCCCAGTCTCGATAACCAGAACACTCACTTTCAATAGTGTTAATACTGGAAACATATAACGGTCCTCTGGAAGTGAAAGTGGAACTCACCGTTTGGATCTTCTGTTAGGCGATCAGCAACTGTTAGACCAGATACGCCACCGCCAGCAATGATAAAGTCATACTTTTGTCTTGTAACACAAGAGGCGTTCACCACGGTTGCATATCGAGGATCATTTCGGGCATCAGCTACTGATGATATTGTGACTATCAAGGAGCCAAGAGTGACGGTAGTAAACGTCTTCATATCAATTTCGAAAGAACCTGAGTTGATAGGTGAGAGATAGATATCAAAGAAACAAACAAGAGGTTTTTATCAATACTCTAAGCAAATGTTTCACAATGTGCTCGACAGAACGAAACAAGATTCCCAATCACCTATGACAAAGGGGTATAGCCCTTATTTAAGGATATGTATAGTTACCGTCAACATCAGCCACTTCCTCTTGATATGACGGTATACTCGGATACCAAAGCCAAGTAACCGAATGCCTGTTCAATAGTTGAGTTGAAATGCCCCAATTTGCTTAACAAGAAAGTCAAGGAATAATTGCAAGATAACACCAAAAAGGTTATGTGAACAACCAACCGAATAACTAACCCAACAACGGTCATACAGCTGAATAGTCAGTTCCGATCCTCGGCACATCAGGCGTAGCGTATAATAACTCAGCTATGCCAAATATTGAGTTGCACTTGTGGCTTGGAACGTATTATGTATTAGCCCTGCGTGTGTGTCCAACCAAGTCCTTTTCTCGGGCTTTATACGTTCTGGACTACTATCATGCATCACTCATTTGACATTCCATACATTATCCTCATCAGATTTACTTCTTTATCTATTTTTCTGACACTAACTATCACAATTTGATACAAATCATATTCTTCCAAATGAAAGTACTCCAGGGATGTAATTTCAGCCCTTTACCAATCATTATGTCTTTCTGACCAGCACAATATATAATGTCGCCCCTTGCATAACAGTTCATCATAATCATATGAATCTGTATGTATCCACCCGGTAGTTACAAGCTGAAGAAGAGAGCTCAGGGGTCAAATCTCTCATGTATATACATACAGATACATATACAGATATATAAGCAACATCTACGATCACCGCTGTTACAATAGAAGTTTTCGCGACTGCATAGGGTAATGTTAAAGTACATATGTAGCAAAAACAACCGAAGATCATGCATACGTATCTGTACATGGATATGACATTTACCAAAGTTTCGTTTGATATCTTCCAAAACATTGATAATGCATGTGAAATAATCTAAAAGGTAAATAAAAGTCAACATAGACTCGAACATTATGACAGAACTAATACGCTCAATTATTTTCGTGTCAAATTTGATGATATCTTGCGAACTGATAAGTCAACCACGTGCCACGGACAACAGGAACTTGAGAATATGTATGTTGGTACGTATCTAGATGTCGTCACTTCTTGGCGAGACATGTATCCGGCTCAAATGGAACGGGGGGAAAAAGAAGTTCGGTTCTATCGGATGCCATTATGTTTCAATTCATCACATCTAAATATGGCCGGGTCTAGAACTTTATCTCACCACAAACTTACTGGACTCAACGAGTCACTTCCAAGACTATTCCCTGAACACGGTATGGATTGGTACTTCTAACCATATCGTATCATCTATGTAACTATCACGGAAATCCCGTCAGATATTGTTCTATGAAACATGGTACTTTCATGAGATTCATGACAGCTTGGGTATGGCTTACAGCATGGACAGATATGGGCAAATCTAGTCAAATCTGATGTCGTGGTTTATTTGGAGCTTGTAGATACATGTTTTTCATATGCTTAGATTCATGAAGAATAGCACGCAGTTCATCCAATTACATATCTATAAAACTAGGTTGAAGTTAACGATATTCTAAAAGATCAAGTCTAGATCAATGCTGTGTTACTAACACAAACCATTGTTATTTATGTAATGGCATTATTCTTGCATAACTCCGGACAACATTATCTGAGCCATAACCAGTTATGTATCTCTTATCCCATCAAGCATAGTTATAGAATCGACCCGCAAGATCATTCATTACTCGCTAGAGACTTTATCTATCGCTGTAAGTGAGTTCTTGACGTCATGCAACCTGCCAGTACCAGAAGATAACTGATGGAGTATGTCATTGTGTTCCAGACCAGCTGTTACCAGATATGGACCTATATTATTATGGATAGTTACCATAGAAGCTTACGTTGGCCACAGTGGATAAAGCATACAGTGTTCTACGTATATTTATATGAATTCTCAAATATAAGTTTGCAGCTCAGAGCATCTATCTGTATTGTAATAGGTACCTCTAGCGAGATTGTTATGGACAATATCTATCATGTCGCTTCATATCTCCACCTACAAGCGAACAGTACCACTGCCTCATATAATAACCTCCCGCCAGACGTCCCGGACATCGCCAAAGCACCAGTCTTCATGACATCTGCATCGGACACTCGCCTGATCCCATGTCCCTATGACTAGAATTCTCGGCATATAGCTTCAGCTATGTCATGTGCTTTCGATTTATACAGTTGTAGCACTGTCGACACGTGCTAGCCCTCCCATATCTTGTCACCAGATTTCTTCATCCACTTTGTGCATATACAAACTTTTTCAAGTGTGTCACGACAAACAGATAGAGAGCTACGTTGGTTACGTCATAGATTTCGATCTTTTGAGAATATCCATGTAAAAAGCACTTAATAAAAGTCATGGTTTTATTATATCTGGAGAACCAAAGTGGCCCTCTCTACCTCATCATACGTCATAGCATGTTTGACTTTGCTCGATATATCCTAATCACCAAGATACAAAGATGGTAAGGGAATCACCGCAATACCCAGCTAATTGTACATACAGGGCTATCATGTTCTTGGCACGTTGTCTCTGAAAGCTGGAGGACGATCCTTTATTCCATGGTGGTTTGCATGTTTCTATACATCTAGCCTTGCACCATTTGGCAAGTTCCTCGCCAAAAAGAATAATATGGGTCGGTTTCCTAGGTATGCTAACATTATCAACCAACCTAGTATATGTAGCCATGAAAATCGATTTTTTGGCAATTAACAACGATAACAACTTGTACAACAGAGTCCTATGTCAATCTACTCTGATATCATGTATGTGATTCCATCAGGCATAAAGGAGCAGGAATTATATGTGATGAAGCCGTTATACCCATACTGTTATTCGGGCCAAAATCAATGACCGAGGCAGCATACGGTCATAGCATTGGTGACCTGTTTGGAGTATATCAAAAGAGAGAGAGAAAAAAAAGCATTCAAGCCCGATAGGATGTGACGGGAGGATGCGTTGTCCATGCCAGCACTTAGTGTGCATGTAATATCACACTCGAGTAAGTAATCCAGACACCAGTATCAAAATAAGTTGGGTGACATGCCGATATCTAAGGCTTCAAAATCCTCACCAAAAGGCAACATGTCACACACAGGCCACCGACAATTTGCACATACATACCGGAAATAAGAGAAGTCTTTTTTTGTGTCTAACTGAGGCAACATTCCACTTAGCGATTAGGCTTCAAGATATACGTCGTAACAACTTCTCTCCAAACATGTACAGATATGTATTCTATCTTGAATCAAACCATAGAAAAAGAGATGGCAAATCAAAAACCAATTGATAGGAAACCTGTGTTAATGGACGGCAAAGGACCAGAAGCGCCCACACTAATGCACCTAAACTTATTGCAGCCCAAAATTGTGTAGGGTTTGTAACATCAACGACAATACTCAAATCCACAGCGTTGATGAAAGGAAGAACGACAAAATTGAAGCAAGTATCTACCCCTTCTATCGTTTAAACTTTGTGTCTCCAAAATCGAACAATGTATCGTATCAGCTTGGATCACAGCCCCTCCCTCAACCCCAGGCGGCTTCGACACGAAAGAGCGCCAGAGTTAAACGAGAGAGCCCCGAAATATATCAATGATTTCACTGCCCTCTATGAATGATAGGATGCATGTTGTACCAACCTGTATGTATGCCTTCTATCATCTAGTTAGGTAAAGACACTTATTGGCCTGAAAATAAGGCCTAGCTTACACTCACGGTCGGTTAGGCACGACCGGCTCAAGTCCTCTCTACCGGTCAACATAGACAAGATAGAATAGCATTCAGGGCGTATAGTACCGTGAAAGTGAATAGATATAGCCGATAGGAAGATATTCTTGCAGCTTCATCCGCCTTCAATAGCCTTGGTTTCAAGTACATGTACAGACCGCAGTACAAGCGCACCAATATGAAGTTGTCGCTTGACAGCCTAAAGATCTCAGCTTTCACATAGCGAAGCTCCAGATACATAGCGTGATTCAGTTTGTCATGTTACTTCTTAGTTTTAAGCCGCAAATCATGTTAGGTGCATGAAGTATTCGCAGAAACCCAAAGACGCACGGCAGGACAAAAGAAATATAACTTCAAGGTTGACACTCATTAGATTTAAATGACGAAATATCATCATTCCGTAACCCTAATGTGGAAATTTCGATAATAGCACTCAACATTAACTCATCATGATGAAGTAACCCGTAGCAAATGTCTGTCCAAACAAAACGTTCTTTTTTTATATAAAATCGGGTTTTTTAGAAACAATGCAAAACTAGCATCTCTTCCCGTCGTTCTAATCCAATCAATGCCAATTATGCCTAATCTAGATCCGGCTCATCCATCCAGACGTGTTATAATCCCGTCAACAAAGCGTGGATACGCAGTCTTTGTACTCATTGACTCACTCAATGTATTGTACAAGCGGTATGACGTTGGCCAAAACACAGTTCAGGTTAAAAAAAAATATACTTTTCAAGATATACTGCGTGTGTGTCCTGCTTATCCCAGGAGGTTGTCGTACGCAGACTAAACGAGACATGTCATATCGAGATCGCGAAGCTATCGTATTGACAATCAAGTACATCGAGATAATCCCGAAAGATATAACACAGAGATCTAGCTCATAGCAAACCATCTAGACTATATTATCTACGCCTACTATATGGGGCTTCGCGCCATTCATGCCTAAGCGAACAGCAGATGAACAGGAGGATACTGAAATTCCATACGTATGTACAACTATATCAAACGCTACTATATGTGTAGTAGCATCAGCATTTCACCAATTATCATGTGTGTAAGCAACTGACCGACGGTGTAAGTCAGTCACGTAATCAAATTTTGGACTTTTAGTTTCGTTCTATAGACACCATATCCAATTCTAGAGATGATGTGCTGTCAAGAATGTTACTTTGACGTTGGCTGCAATCTCTAAACTTCTTATCCTGCAAAGCCTCTTCTGGTATATTCTCTTCTATTTTACCAAATCTTATCGTGCCATATGGCTAGTTATAGCATATTATATTCAGGAAATAGATCATCCTAAGCCATGGACTCTTGATGATATCTGCACGATATATTACTGCAGGCGTGCAGCGCCAGCATCGAAATATTGAACAATACCCGGTCGTTCCAGCGTAGGATGTAGTACATGTAGTAAGTATGTACTATACTACCTAATCAAACTGAGACTTACACTAGATAAACTGATTCTTCTGTCAGTTAATAGATGTAGGAAACAAAGAAAGAACGAAAAAGAAAAAGAGAAAAAGAGAAAGAAAAAAGCCTCGCTCGGCCAGGGCTACCTGACGGAGTCGCCAGCCATAGCAAGCCAACAGTTGAGTTTGTCGCGCATACATGTAAACAGGTAGCGATTAAACATCCAAGGGGAAGGGACAGGCGAGGTTAGTCTACAATAGTTCGCGATCCGAATTAACAGGGAAACTCAGTCTGTAGGGGAATGGGGGAGGCTGTCAAGCGAGAATACAGGCATCAAGTTGGGCAGGCAGACAAAGTGACTGTGTTGTTCAGGGACGAATAGAGTCGTATGCATAATAGGAGTTTTACAATAGTGCTATAGCAAGGCCTAATACCACAAAATTTGTAGCATTATTTTAACACTATTTACTGAATATTAGTGTCAATACATATCTGTATGTACAGTACTTTGAAAGCATAGGGTCCTGGTTGGCTAATGCACCACCGGAAAGTGCAAAGTGCAGTCCGGAAAGATCAGTTGTTGCTCCAGGCTACAAGTGTACAGCAATCATTGTTAGTATTATTAGGGCTTGCGCAACCATAGGGTTAAACAACTAAACGAACGCAGCACGATACATCATCAACAACGGAGATGATAAGAATTACTGATGTCCAATGAATTGTTAGCATTGATATCCAAAGCATAATAGTATCTTTAGCCGAGTTGATGCTATACAGTTTGCCAAATGGGAAGAGTATTTGCCTGACTGCTACACGGCTACACGTCACCAGATATAGCTTATAAGAACAGATCATATAGTATTGATAGTATAGAGAGCCAAAGCTCGAGATGGTGACAAACCATTATTGTTGATTGAAAGGACATATACTACTGTTCATGTGAGCGTTGGTGAAGATACACAGCATGATGGCTGATTATAAAGGTGTATGTTATATATAGTGTTTGAAACGTATCGTCAAGTGATACGCAGTTAGCCCAACCTGTGGAGGAGATCATTCCATTGTCATACTGTACTACAAATAGAAGCATGACAGACATGTAGCCATGAATTTATCGTACTACTTGGTGATGCACTTTCATGTGCCACTGAAACAAAAAGTCCGAAGCCACCTCGGCGTTGTCAAATAGACCTGGTACTTGTTATCGACTATCGTTGTTGCTTTACTATACATGTACATTTCGATGACCGAGAAGCTAACATCCTCGGTTGAATGCCTGACGGGCAGATTATGGAGAATATTGCAGTTTTAGCCTGCTGATTGATATACAGGCTTCAATTGGACATAAAGGGGGATTTGCTAGAGAGGCTGGATAAACAGCATACTGGAAGAAGACAGAGAAACAGGCGAAGCGCGTGCAGGAAGCCTGACAATTATGATAATTGAGCGAAGACAGCGGGCATTGTCAACAGGAACAGCTTCTCCAGAGTCCTACTACTGGTATCCATCTTGGACACAGGACCTTCAAGGGATGGGATGGGATGGTATTAAATGCTTGTAAGTGCTGGGCTATGGATTGGGACTTGTTAAGAGCGCACAGTGGCGATCAATAAGTAGAAGTATGGCGGGTAGCGTATATCCTGGGATTTCCAGACTACTCGAGATCTTGTTCTGGCCTCCTCGGTATTGATCAGTACAGTTAGCGTGGCTTATAGAGTTTTATACCGACCCTGTTCTCATGTTGCTGGCGAGGAAGACAGGCTATATCAGCCAATGATAAACATATATAAACGACTTTGTAAGCGGTACATATCTGCGGTTACATAGCGTATCATTCGCGTTATAGAAGCAACTCTTGTCTGCGTATCGTGTCAATACATACATATACAACTATGTATATGTCTGTAGTATGTACAACTTGTGGTCTCGAGGGCCGCTTCTAGACGTTGTAGCTTATTCACTTGCCGTACCAAACCAGCCATCTTTTTCTAGTGTCGCCGAGTTATAGCAATACATTAGAAAATTAGTGACCTAGGAATGCGCCATGACCAAGCGCCGATCCCAGTTAGCTATACAGCTAACTAGCATCTGCCTTCACATGGGATATTCTCTTTTCAGGGGTTCGGAGGACAAGGGCTACTTTGACAACAGGGCTGGTCACTCTGCTATGTCTAGACGCATTTTCCCTCATTTTAGTATGGTATGTAGAAACGGCTAGAGCTGTAGACTTTATGTGTAAATATGGTATCCTACAGATCTCAATACAGTGTTAATGTTCATGTATGAGTGACTCAGTAGTATACTGATTAGATATATGCAGCCTGTATATGGGTGTATGCAAGCAAGAGCAGCTATGTATGATGTTGCTTGGAAGACTTGTTGAAGGAAGATTGGCTAGCCCAGCACTAGTAGTTATGCAAAGCAAATTGGCCGTTGCCACGTAGACGTGCAGTGCAGTGCAGTGCAGTCAATAAGCCCTTGTTAATCTGGTTTGGGGAACTTCAAGAGATTAAATTTGTAAGTATGCATCATGTGAATTCAACTCTACTGTATCCATTCCCTTACTGCTTCCTAAAGGAAAGCTTCGTGAACGATACCTTGAGAATGGTGGAGGTGAGGCGGAAGCCGGGAAGAAGGAGTCCATAGGAGCTTAAGCTCAGCCAAATTGGGTTCTAGCGTAGCAAATTTGGGCGTTGAAATCTGCAAAGCTCGAATGTGGACAGGGCGTAGTTAGGTAATTGTAGGACTGTTGCTGATATTTGGGTTGAGCTTGATGTCTAGCTGTATTAGTACATGTATAGAAATAGGATACGTAAAGTAGAGCGATAGTGGTCATATTTGGGAAGAGGGCTCGAAAACGTGACGATGGCGAGGGAGGCGACGCTGGCCATCCATCCATTCCGTCAATCCGTCCCAATCCAGATGGTCGACCGGGGAGGGGCGTATAGTTATGGATAGACTGAATGTATGGATGCGAAAAAAAAAGGTTGTTTGGCTATGAGTTGGGCGCCAGCTCGCTAGGTCGAAGCAAAACAACAACTCACGGTGGTAAATGCCGTGGTAAATGGTGATATATAAGGTGAAGCGTCGTCGACCCAACTCGATTCACTCTGCTCGTACTCATTGAATCTGCACCATTCACCGAGATTATCACATCAGATGCTCTCCCACAGCAGCGTTGTTGTATTGATGAATTCTGTGCAGCCTGCTTTTGTTTTTGCTTTTTATGATTCGCTCTGAAATTTCTTGTCTCGTTTTACTCCTGTTTCTGCACGATTTTAGCGTTATTACTCAGTTTGCATTGTTCAACTTTATTATTATCCTTTATAAGAGGCTCCAATATTTAGCAGCACCAGTTATAGTAATTGCTAGCTGAGCTACAGCACTCCTTTACGATCTTGTTGATCCCATTCTATAACGCCTTTTTTCATTTTTTTTTTCTCACAAATATCATTACTACCGCTCATTATTGCTATTCGACTGTATCCATTCTGTTACTCTTTTCTGTGCCCTCAAATTATTCATCTTTTTATCTGATTCTCGTCCTGTGTCACGTCCCATCTAGATTGTCTTCACGATTCACGTCGTCACAAAGTACTGCCAATCGCTTCTTCCTTAGTTGTCTTGTTTTGTTTCGTTCCATCCTATCCTAGATCCTCTCTCACACCGCCCTGAAATAGGTGCCCCAGCTATATTTGAAGGCTATATTTGAAGGCTATATTTGAAGCGGCTATTATAAGCCTAACAAACCCTCACTAACAAGCTGCCTATCTATCTATTTGCATTGTTTCCTGTCACTGTCTTGAAATCCTTCGCCGCGTTTCCTTTAAGACCGGCGTCTCCCCGTGTTTCTCGTCCCATTCATCTCTTGCCTGTGCGACTATGCCGGGACTCGAAAGAAACCCTTCGGTCACTGTTTCTACCCCAACAACACCCACTAGAACCGTTTTTAGGCCGGTTGAACGCAAGCCCTCAATGTCTTCAACTAGCCAAAGCCGCCCCCCATCATCCTCGTCTGCGACGTCGGCGCCATCTATGCGCCCACTGTCTCGCGCATCGACTAGCCTAGGATTGACCCATGGCCGGACTATGGGCCCACCGCCGCCCGTCTCTGCCACATCACCTGTGATGTCGGGCCCTCCAGCATCAAATGAAACATCTGCTGTGACATCAGCTCCCATGTCATTCATAACTCCGACCGTCTCAGTCTCCGACTTGGCTTTGACGGCCTCCGGTGGCTCGTTACCAATGCAGCGCACTACTACTCCGCCATTTCCTGCACTACCGTTTGCCGCTGCCGCCGCTGCCAGTGCTGCTAGCGCCGCCAGCGCCGCCAAGGCAGCCAACGATGCTTCTATCAATACTGGACTTGGTGGCAATCCCCGGTCATTGAAATCAATTCTCCAGGCTATCATCGACACTGTTGATGAAGCAAAGATGCACCAGGACGATATTCGTGACATCGACGACATCCTTCTTGAATTGTCTGACGTCAAAGGCCAACTTGAGATATCAAAAGCCGAGTTTTCTGCGTACCGTGAACACATGGACAATGACATGACCATGTACAGAACTCGGAAAGAGCAGGAGCTCAAGAACTTCAAGTCCAACAAGGAGCGTGAGCTCCAGGAGTTCAAGAACAGCAAGACCAAGGAAATCGACGACTACAAGGCCAAGAAGGCTCAAGAATTTGCTACGTTCAAAGCCGACAAGGAATCTGCACTTGAAAGCTATAAGGCTGCTCGCAACAAAGAACTAGAAGACCACAAGCTGGCCAAAGATGAGGAGATTGCAGAACTACTCGCGGCTAAGGACCGGGAAATTCAGGAACTACGAGAAGGACGCCTTAAGGAGATCCAAGATGCTGTTTCCACGACTCGCACCGACATAGACGAGATTCGTCGCAAAGCCGAGGAGGATGTAAACAACATGAGAGTTGAACGCGACCGTGCCGTCTTTCTCAAGGACTCATTCATGGAGGCTTTTGAAACACGTTATGCTGAGTGGGATGCATCTAGCCGAAACCATTCCAAGGACCAGTCACGACTGGCTGAGATTGAGTCGGAGCTGAAAGCTGCTACCGGGAATGTAGCTAAGCTGACTGCGGAGTACGCCGAGCTGCAAACTGTCCATGCCAAGTGTGCTGTTAAGGATCGTGAATACGCATCCAACACCAAGACCTTGAGAACTGAGCTTGCTGCGCTGATGGTAAAATCCAAGATCAAGACGAAAGAGGCCAACGAATACAAGAAACGTTACGAGAAGAGCCAAAACCGCCTTGGCATGCTGACCTTGGATACGAAAGACATGTAAGTTTGTTCTCTCCCCTTTGGGAACCCTTCGGGTGGTTGCTAGTGCTGCTGACTTTCAATCCCATATGCTAACCACAAACAGTTCTGCCAAATTCCGTGAGCTTGATACTAGCTTCCATGACCTTGCCTGGAACTTCTTCAACCGCGAGCTTCCCAACCCTGCTGTAAGTACTATCAAGTTGCTTGTGTTCTGACTGCCACCTTGCTAACATATCTCTAGACTAAACTGGCTGAGCTTCCTGGCATGCTATGGAGCTTCCCTCAGACGCCGTCCAACACCAAGGCCGCCCAAAGTCTGCGTGCTGCTCTGGTAGAAGCTGTGATCTCGCACAAACTCTCAACGCGCATTTTCCAGCAATTCTATCTCCCCGAGTCTGCTAATGTCGACTTTGAAGCGTTGAACAAGCTGCTGCGTTGGATGGATCATGACTACCCTGAACAGGCTCAGGTTATCCGTTGCCAGATTGCCATGGTCTGTGATCGCTTCCCTGAGATCGCATCCATTCCGATAACTGCTAGCAACGAGATCTGCGATCTTCTACAGCCATGGCTCGAGACTGCTGAGCTCAGAGAGAGCTTCCATGAAGGTCTCGTTCTGTTGATGCAGCGCGCTCAAACCATCTGGCAGCAGATGCAACGCGGCTCGCAACTGGCACGGGCTGCTTCTGATTCATCTGAGCAGCAGTGGATAGCCAAGGAAGATGCCCGTGATAAGTACTCGGCGTTGACTTTGGACGAGAACGACAAGAAGCAGGCGGCCATGGTTGCCAACGTTGAGTTTGACCTGCCGATTGCTGTTCTCTTCCCCCAAATCTACTTCGGCTCAGAGATTTGCTTCAGTGGACACGCCCTATTTCAGTCACAGCCTTGTGTAGTCGCGGCTCTCGCTGAACGCAGCGCTGCTAACAACGGCAACACTCA
Organism: Davidsoniella virescens; assembly: GCA_001513805.1. NCBI lineage: Eukaryota > Fungi > Ascomycota > Sordariomycetes > Microascales > Ceratocystidaceae > Davidsoniella > Davidsoniella virescens. The sequence continues at coordinate 198,808 of LJZU01000032.1, forward strand.
ACGCCGCCGCACTATAGACGCCGGCTCCGGCCACCCCGCAAACATTGCTGTTCCCATGGAACGTGCCATTAGCTCTGCAGCTTCGGTATCCAGTGCGCGTCCTCCGCGCTCTTCGTCTCGCCAGGCGGTGTCTAACCGGTTCAGTAACTTCTCCAACGACGGTACGTGCTATGATTACACGTCGCCTTCGGGCTCGCCCCTTCCGGTAGCAGATTCAGGGTTTGCTTCTGCTGCCTCAACTGCTACTGCTACTACTATTGCTACTACTATCAACAACACCCAGACCATGTCCATTCCCGTGATGGTGCGCCCGTTGTCACAGGCTGGGCCGCTTTCAGCGCCCCTCCCTGAATCTGAGAACTCGTTTGTCAATCGCTTGAACCGCTCGCCTAGTATGCTGCGGAGAAGCTCTGTCATCATCCGTCGGCAATCGATGGCTCCATCCGTTGCAAGTGCTGACGGAACTGTCACCGGTGGGAACTCGCCTGAGGCTCCTTCTTTCCCGGCCGAGTTCACTGCGCTGACGACGAGCCCTATTCGCTCACCGCGGCCTCAGAACCGGACTTCTGCACCTACATCACACCCTCAGCAGCTATTGTAACGACCTTTCTCTAAGCCTTACTCTAGATGCTGGGTTCGTTCCACCTGATACACCATCATCATAGCATTTGCTTAGGCGTGGATATGTGTCTGACTTATATGTTTTTATTTTGCTTTTTCAAAGGGCTGCTTTAACTGACTCGACGCTTCTACTACAGTCAAGAAGAAGATGCAATGTCTCCGTCCTAAGAAAAGCGCCAGCTCATTGTCATCGTTCAGTGGGTTTCAGCGTCCCGAGAGTATCACCAACGACTCTGGCATCGGCGTTACGATCAACGACACCTCGGATACGCAATCGACCCGCCAAGGTCGTTCGATGGGAAGAGCCCTAATGCGCACGGCTACACTTCCTGTCACAACGACCTTCACTTAAGAAACAGCTATGCTCTATACCATCGCCTCATGACCACCCTTCCTCTCGTTGTATATTCACTTATTGATTTCATCGCCCTGTCTGTAGACTATTTCGTCTCTTCCAAGCTTTTTTTTCCACCATTTTCCCCAATATACGACTGATGACACGACTGCTATGAATTCTACTTACCACGATATATCAAAACATTCTCGGAGTTTTTCTTTGCACTTCTCATCAAATTTTTTTTCTATTTGTTTTTGTTTTTCTTTTGCATATACATCCCCAAACACCAAAAACCCCTTATATATGCTATGGATTCGGTACCATATCCATCACACTGCCTTGAGTTTGCTTTATTTGGGACCATTCCTGTCGTTTTGCTTTGTTTTGTTTGCTGCTCATGGTTATTACCATCTGTCAACAATTTTCGTCTTTGATGTTATATTCCGATCCATAGCATCCACATCTTCTAGATTGCCATCATAAAATACACACTAAATTGCTTCCTGATTTCTCTTTTTGCGAATTTTCTGTACTAGTAGCTTCAAGTGATAAGCACTATTTGAGAAGTTTTGTTTTAGTTTTGCAATAGATACAGATATACATAATTATCCATATATCTTGACTTATTGAAAGGGACACTGGAATGTACACCTGTATAATTCTGTTAGTCGTTAGTATTAACCTCTAATAGTACTTAATTGCTAATGAAACCCAATATATTGAGATAGGGTTATGCATCGGGTTACAGAATTCTCCGCATATGTTAGTTTAGCATATAAGTTACGCGTCCCTAGCCAAACCCTGTAAATTGAATTGACGTCCGACTCGTCCGTGAAAGCTTTGTTTTGAGTGATTGAATAGACACTATGGATGAAGATGAGAAAGTTTGAGTTTGATGTTGACTGAAGGAATTCGGCGGCCCCTTAGTTTGTGCCCCCGTGGAAGCAAGTAAGGTAGCCTGCAGGTGGCGCAGACTTGACAGGTAGCGCTCTTTATAGACCGATCTATAGTGTTGACCAAGTATTGCGGGTATACGAAATACAGGCGCTTTGGCAGACGACTGCGGCAGAAGAGGAACTTGGGAACTTGTACTTGTGTTTGCCTTGGGCATAAGAAAGCTTAGCCAACGCTTCAATCGGCGCTTTTGACATTGGATTTGCCCTGACTGTGGGTTTGTAATTAAATTTGAGTTTCCTTGCCAATATACTCGCTGGTTTATTCCCACACTCTATTCAATATTGTCTCTCTCTTTCATTGTGGGTTTTTTTTTCCATCAATTGCCTTGTTATCAGTTGCTGTTTAGATCTGCGGCAATCTGTACCAGGTACTATATTCGCAAAATAGAAAAGTAGAGCTACTACTACCAAAATCTGGTAGCTGTCCATAACCCGCTTACTGTACCTCCGTTTAGCTCCATGTACTATAGGATACCTGTCCGGGCCACTTACCTCGATCTAGCATTTCAACGACGTTACCTCCACTACCATAGCCGAACCATTGAACTATCTCTCTGCCTGTCGTCAACTTTGAGAGCCAACTTTATTTAACGTGTGATTTGCTTTGTTGCTCCCAATCTCGAATGGCCCGCGACCCCGCCTAATCCGACGACGACCACACACCTTTGCTTCGTGTTTACAGATTTGCAGATGAGATGAGTTCTCTCAAGTTTGTGGTGTCCTCGCTGGACGCCATTGCCGCATCAAAAGAGGCCCAGCGCAACAAACAGCTTGCCGAGTCGGTCAACGCGGGCCTTGAAGCCATCAAAGCGAGCGACCCCCAATTCCCCGATGCCGAACTGATATTTGCGCCGCTACAGCTAGCCTCCAAATCGCCCAATATCCAAGTCACCACCACCGCGCTTGACTGTATTGGCAAGCTCATCTCCTACTCATTTCTAGCGGTGCCAACGTCTTCATCCTCTGCGTCAGTTGCAGATACTGTCGATCCTGATGCCTCGACCGATGATGCCGGTGCCGAGAACCAGGCAACCAAAGCCGACCAAACTCTAGAACCACATACCCAGATCCCATTAATCGAGCGAGCCATTGATACCATCTGTGATTGCTTCCAGGGTGACCAGACGCCCGTCGAAATACAGCTGCAAATCGTCAAAAGCTTGCTGGCTGCTGTGCTAAACGACAAAATCGTTGTGCATGGCGCCGGCCTGTTGAAAGCCATTCGTCAGGTCTACAATGTGTTCTTGCTTTCCCGCAATACAGCCAACCAGCAGGTTGCCCAGGGCACTCTGACCCAAATGGTTGGTACCGTCTTTGAGCGTGTCAAGACTCGTTTGAATATGAAGGAGGCTCGTCTCAACCTTGGCAACCTGAAGCAAACTGCTAGCCATGCGACATTTGAAGACTCGACCGAATCTGCGAATGGCGCTGCCACCGTCACCGGCGATGACGACGAGGAGAACAACGATGAGGGAACAAAGCTCACGCTTCAAGACCTCGAGCACCGCAAGAGCTTTGACGATTCGCATGTGGGTGACGGCCTCACTATGGTCTCACGCCTCAAGCCAGAGACACCACAGCGTGACCGTTCGGCGTCTGATGTGACTCCAAGCGAGCTTGCGGACGACCAAGAGGACCTTGATGCTGAGGACGAGGTGTACATCCGGGATGCCTACCTCGTCTTCCGTTCTTTCTGCAAGCTGTCGACTAAGGTGCTGGCGCCTGATCAGCTATTCGATTTCAGAGGTCAGGCTATGCGCTCCAAGCTGGTGTCCTTACACCTTGTTCACACCTTATTGAACAACAACCTGGCCGTTTTCACATCTCCGCTTTGTACTATTAGAAATTCCGTGGGAACCGAGTCTACATCTTTTTTGCAGGCCATCAAATACTACCTATGTTTAAGTATCACTCGCAATGGCGCAAGCTCTGTAGACCGGGTCTTCGACGTTTGTGCCGAAATCTTCTGGCTTATGATCAAGTTTATGCGGGAACCCTTCAAGGTAGGACATCCACTACCTTACTACGCGCCTTATCCTCTTGAGATTAACGCTAATCATATAACCCTCATTAGAAAGAAATTGAAGTCTTCCTGCACGAGATTTACCTTGCGGTATTATCCCGGCGTACCGCCCCCGCTACACAGAAACTTACTGTTGTCACCATACTCTGCCGATTCTGCGCAGACCCTCGTGCGCTTGTCGAGTTTTATCTCAACTACGACTGTGGCCGCGACGTAGAAAACTTCTTCCAGAGCATAATCGAAGATCTTTCACGCTTTGCGATCAGTCAGATAGTAATAACAGCCGCCCAAGAACAACTATACGAAGAGAAAAATGGAAAAATCACGCCACCAGGAGAATGGCAGCTTCGGCCAGTGTTACCACCTCAGCTCTCTGCAGCGCATATCATGCCAAAGGAAGAAACCGAGGCTGAGATTCCAAAAGATTACGTCATCAAGCGGGTTTGCTTGGAGGCATTGCTTGAGTCTTTGCGATCGCTAAACAACTGGTCCGGACCATTACGACAAGACCTTGAACCAACTCCAGAAGGCCTTGATACGCGACTCTCTGTCGATGCTGATGCAAGACCATCCATCGATCCGAGTATCCATGAACGTACATCTCGACTTGATGCTCCTGTAGCACCATCAACGCCAGTTCTCGACGATGACCCAGACCAGCTCGAAAAGGAAAAGGCACGAAAGACGGCAATGACGAACGCCATAAAACTGTTCAACTTCAAGCCCAAGAAAGGCATCAAAATGCTTGTTTCCGAAAAGTTCATTCCCAGCTCTGCTCCTGCGGATATCGCTGCCTTCCTTCTTTCCGATGATCGCCTAGACAAGGCCATGATCGGTGAATTCCTGGGTGAAGGTGACCAAGCAAACATCGATATCATGCATGCCTTTGTTGATAGTATGGATTTCAATAAGAAGAGATTTGTCGACTCCCTGCGCCAATTCCTCCAGTCTTTCCGTCTGCCTGGTGAGGCTCAGAAGATTGATCGTTTCATGTTGAAATTCGCCGAGCGTTACGTCACCGGTAACCCTAATGCTTTTGCCAACGCTGATACAGCCTACGTCTTGGCCTACTCCGTAATCATGTTGAACACCGATCTACACAGCAGCAAGATTGCCAAGCGCATGAGCAAGGAGGAGTTCATTCGCAACAACCGCGGCATCAACGATAACGCCGATCTTCCCGATGAGTACCTCATAGCTATCTACGAAGAGATTGGCAGTAACGAAATTGTCCTCAAGAGTGAGCGTGAAGCAGCGGCAGCAGCTGGAACGCTACCCGCACAGAGTAGTGGGATTGCCGCTGGTATCGTTCAAGGCTTCTCTAATGTTGGACGTGATCTGGCCCGCGAAGCTCACTTGCAACAGTCTGAGGAAATCTCCCATCGTTCCGAACAGCTTTTCCGCAACCTGTTCAAGAATCAACGCCGAAATGCCAAGAACGGCAGCAAATTTATTCCGGCCATATCATCCAAACACGTCGGTCCAATGTTCGAAGTAACCTGGATGTCGTTGTTCTCGGCATTTTCCAGTCAGATGCAAAAGACTCACAACATCGAAGTCAACAAGCTTTGTCTAGAAGGTATGAAGATGGCTACCAAAATTGCGTGCTTGTTCGACCTTTCTACTCCACGTGAGGCCTTCATCTCTGCCATCAAGAATACGACCAACCTCAACAACCCCCATGAGATCATGGCCAAAAATGTTGAAGCTCTTAAAGTTCTTCTGGAGCTGGGCCAGACGGAAGGTAACTTCTTGAAGAGCTCATGGAAAGATATCCTAATGTCCATCAGTCAGCTTGATCGGTTACAGCTCATCACTGAAGGTGTAGACGAGAATGCAGTCCCTGATGTTTCCAAGGCACGATTCTTGCCAACTCCCCGCGAGGGTAGTGATCATCGAGCATCCATCTCTTCTACCAAGCGCCCAACCGTGCGCACTCGTTCAGGAACTGTTAACCAAGGTCTGTCTATGGAAATTGCTGCCGAGAGTCGATCTGATGAGGTTGTTAAGGGTGTTGATAGAATCTTCACGAATACTGCTAAGCTGTCTGGAGATGCTATTGTGCACTTTGCGCGAGCCTTGACAGAAGTTAGCTGGGACGAAATCAAGGTTTCTGGGTCGAACGATTTTCCGCGGACGTACAGTCTTCAAAAGATCGTCGAGATTAGTTACTACAACATGACTCGTGTGCGTATCGAGTGGACACATATTTGGGATGTCCTAGGTGAGCACTTCAATGTTGTAGGTTGCCATGCCAATACCGCCATCGTATTCTCTGCGCTGGACTCTCTTCGTCAACTTTCTATGCGTTTCATGGAAATCGAAGAGCTGGCTGGTTTTAAGTTCCAAAAGGATTTCCTGAAGCCCTTTGAGCATGTGCTATCCAACACTCAAAATGTCGCTGTTAAGGAGCTGGTTTTAAGATGCCTGATTCAGATGATTCAAGCCCGTGGCGATAACATCAAGTCTGGTTGGAGAACCATGTTTGGTGTCTTCACAGTTGCTGCGCGGGAGCCCTTCGAGAGCATCGTGAGCCTTGCCTTCGAGAACGTTACGTTGGTGTACAAGACAAAGTTCGGAGTTGTGATCTCTCAAGGTGCCTTCACAGACCTCGTGGTTTGTTTGACTGAGTTCTCCAAGAACATGAAGTTCCAGAAGCGTAGCCTACAGGCTTTAGAGGCTCTCAAATCCATCATCCCACGGTTACTCAAAACCCCCGAGTGCCCACTTTCTCGATCTTCCAAAGATGGCAGCGCATCCACCTCTGGAACATCGGCCGAAGAAGGCTTCTGGTTCCCGATCCTTTTCGCTTTTCACGATGTCTTGATGACTGGTGAGGATCTCGAGGTTCGCTCCAATGCCCTCGAGTATTTCTTCCAGAGTCTTTCTAAATATGGAGACAACTTCAATCCCGAGTTTTGGGATATTCTGTGGCGTCAACAGCTAGAGCCAATCTTCATGGTGCTCAGATCTCGGCCTGAGATGACTAATGCTCTGAACCATGAAGAGATGTCTGTATGGCTATCAACGACCATGATCCAGGCGCTTCGGAATCTCATTGCCCTATTCACCCACTTCTTCGACTCTCTTGAATACATGCTCGACCGCTTCTTGAAATTGCTGGCTTTGTGTATCTGCCAAGAACATGATACCATCTCACGAATTGGTGGCAACTGCTTACAACAACTTATCCTCAAGAACGTCAATAAATTCACCAACGAGCATTGGTCTCTAATTGTGAGCGCATTCTGCGAGTTGTTTGAGCGGACAATGGCCCGTGAGCTATTCTCTTCCAACACACTCAACTCTGCCACAACATTGACGCCTCTCGCTAATGGCTTTGACTTTGGTGGTCCCTTGACACCCCCGGGCAATTCTACAGTTGATGAAAAGTCTCTTAAGATTAATGGCGGCGACAATGATAATGAGGACGGCCAGGCTGAAGATAACGAGATCAGCGGGGATTTCAATTCGGAAGATTCAAAGACTAATTCTGTTTTGACACAAACGCAACAACTAGAAGATTACAAGCCATCTTCTAACCTGCAACAACCTCAGCCAGTCGTCACGGCTGCTCGCCGCCGTTTCTTCAACCGTATAATATCACGCTGTGTCGTGCAACTGCTCATGATCGAAACAGTCAACGAACTATTCAGCAACGACGCAGTCTATGCTCAGATCCCCTCCGCCGAACTCCTACGGTTAATGGGTCTACTAAAGTCTTCATTCTTGTTTGCGCGCAAGTTCAACAATGACCGCGATCTTCGCATGCGTCTATGGCGCGAAGGTTTCATGAGACAGCCGCCTAATCTACTCAAGCAAGAGTCTGGATCTGCTGCTACATATATCTCCATTCTATTCCGCATGTATGCCGACACGGCCCCGGAGCGTGCCAAGAACCGCAAGGATATCGAGTCAGCGTTGATGCCTCTCTGCAAGGATATCATCAAGGGCTACATTCTCCTAGAGGAGGAGTCTCAGCACCGCAATATTGAAGCGTGGCGCCCAGTGGTTGTTGATGTGCTAGAGGGCTACGCCATGTTCCCCCGAGAACCTTTCGCTGCATTTATCAAGGAATTCTATCCCCTCACGCTTGATTTACTGTGCAAGAAGAACAGCTCTGATCTGCGTATCGCATTAGTACATGTTCTACGTCGTGTTGGCGATGTTGGCTTGGGTATCTCGGATTTAGGCAAGCCATTAGTTGATCGTCGCGCAAGCGTTGCTACTATGCGGACAGATGTCGATCAGTCTAGCTCAATAGATCAGGATCATCATCCTGATGAACACGGGGAGGATATGGAGCATGGAAGAGATGAAGTTTCCATAGTTGGTGAGGAAGATGCCTCGGAACTCATGTAAATGGAGATTAATCCTTTGCTAAAGTAGGGTAAAAACGTTCTGCAGACTCTTCCTTAATTAATTTGTTTATACATGCATTCTTGCATATATACTACTATGAAGTACGTGTTGAATTAGTTGGCGTAATAGTGACCATCGTCATCGGCCTTTTCCTAGTAGCAGTAATGCGGCGGTCTACTAGTGCCTAAGATGGTTCACCTATTCATTTATTCTTTTGTTATATGTCATTGTTCTCGTTAATTGTACACTAGTAGTTTTCTAAGCTACAATGCTATTGTAGCGTCTACGTTTGTCGCTAGTTCTATATATTGTAAGATACGTATGTATTTAGACATTGATATATTTGGTAGATCTTCTACTTTGAAGACCGAAACCAGTATTATTCATCATTAGAAAAGAAATAGATCAGATATAAGAAGACCGTTCGTAGACATTTATTCCGAAAAAAGACATTACTTGCTTAACATAACTCATAAACTCTAAGATAGCATCCGTGATATCAATAATTATGGCTCATCATCTTCCTCATTCAACTTCTTTGCTTCAAGATATTCATCTACCCGCTTCATGATCCAGCTTTGAAACCGCAACGCATCATCGGGACTGTCCGTTCCGCGGGCTCTTAGATTAGCTTCACCAACGACCGCTTCGAAGCCACCGATAAGAGATTGCTCCCCGGCAACATCGATAGTATTGAAGATAATCTCTAGGATACCTGACGGTAACGCCTTTGTTGGAGACTCAAGTTCGAAGACAGCTTTGAGAATAGACGCTAGTGTATCAGCACGCAGCGTCTTGAGGATTTCAGTTCCAGCATCTTTGTTCTCTGCAGTTATAGCGGTATGGAGAAGAGGGCAACGGCATATCAACACGGGATCTGCTGGAACGAGACGAGGTAAAAGTGACTGGACACGAAGCAACGCTAGAAGGGGGTCAATAGTGCGGCTTGCGTCACGAGCCTTGGAATCTTCAGGTGAAAGGTTTTCTAGCTCGGGATTGTTAACAGTATCTACGATATCCAAGAATATGAGGTTCTGCTTGTAGTCAGACGTAATTTCTTGAAAAAACTCGAGTAGATCCGGGTCCTGGTGAGTGGCAGCAGCTAGAACATAGGCAGCGATGCACTTTTCAGCGGCCTGGGAGATAGATATATCGGGATGCTTGAGCCACAGATTTACAATCTCTTTGCGGTGCGGTTTGACACAGTCGCGCCATGCTAGGCGCATTTCAGAAGGCGTATCATTGGCGGCACGGCAAAAGGTATCGAGTAGAAGTGTAGTGATTGGTGTCTGGGACTCGGCACCTAGAATGTCGCCCATGTTATGAGCCGGTAATAACGGAGCCAATGACGAAAACGGCATGCGGCGTGTTATAGGTTCAACGATGATGTTGCATAAAGGCTCGACATCAGACACTACGATCAAGGCAGTGATAGAAAGACGCAAGATTCCGGAAAGGTGAGTTATGATGAATGAAGACGGTAAAGAAGACAGAGTGAGTCCGTGCGACGTGAGATCAATCAGCTCTGTGTTCAATGGAGCAGCAGTGGAAATCACACTCTGTAAATGGTTCTCGATGGCCGTAATACTAGAGCGAATATATGGACTAAGGCCATCATCCCGACCAGCCGGGCGAATTGTTACATCCATTATAACAAAGATTTTTTGGCGTTGTGTAGCTTCAAGGTGTTGATAAAAACGGTAAGATCATGAGATTAGGGTTAGGAATGTTAGGATCTTAGGACTTAGATATGAAGCCGTCAAAATACCGAAAAGAATTGAAGGGAATGATGCCAATAAAGATAGCACCGATGTATATGTAGTGAGTAGCTTGGAGAACTTATCGGCGGGGGATGCGACAGGACGTGTGGTTTGACAGGCAGTAGATGTGGGGGATGTCGAAGGGAGGATGAAAATAGGGTTCGATTTGGACCAAGAGCCTGAGTGGGGACTTGTCGGGCGTATGGCAATGATATATATATACAAATAGAAGTGGTTAGGGTGAGTTTAACGTTCTAGGGCTACTAGACGAAGTTCTTAAACATGTGTAGCCGCAAATAAAGAGAAAACAAAAGAACGAGCGTGGCGGCTGATAATCGTGTAACAGAATGGCCTAGAAGAGGATGAAGACTGGGGAGGCCAAGGTTGGAGGGCGGAGAAAAAGACAATATAAATCAAATAGGAACGCTAAGCTCAAATAGATTGCGACAGCTACAACTATTGCGCGATTAACAGTGTGTAGCAAACGCTGCTAGTGGACGTGGTCGACGATGATAACATCGGCTTTGTTTGGGGACCAGACAAGAAGAAGTCGGATTCCAGATAAGTGATGTTGAATAAAGGGAGAAGTGAAATGTGAGAGATCACGATGGCTTAAAGAACCCGGAGAGTAGCCGACGAGGAAATAGCCAGAATCAGTTAACGGTAGATGATCAATGTAGTTACCGGAAAAGAAAGCGAACGTGACGGTATGGCCACACACTCTTTTTGCCGCCTGCGCTACGAAGAAATCGAAGCGTTAAATACAAAATCACAAGCGATAGGCGACCCATCCACAAAGAATTACTCCAAGTCACCACACCAAAGAAGCCTCATCAGTAGCCAAATTTGGTCTGATATTTTATTCTCTATGGATCAATATTAAGTCTCGAACGTTCCTTCATTGATAAATGCCCGTGCAGCAAGCACCACGGTCTTGCAAGCCTGGTAGAACATTCGAAGGATTGTCAGCCAACATAATAATCAGAGTTAGTGAGGCCTTTCATGCGTTTCATATCACTCATGGACACATATATATACGTATTAAGTCATATAGCATGTTCATATTGTGACTCGCCAACTCTACAAGGTTATTTTCATTGAGATATATATATACATGTATCAGTTTTTAAGCTCATGTGTGGAGATGTCATACCTCCTTGATAATAGTAGAAATGGAGATAGTATATGCTAGCCGAAAACATGTAGGAAATGTGATTCATTATGCAATTGTGCAACTTGGATGGGAATCTTATACATGTTTATATGACACCATTATTCAAACATATGTAATGTATATGCTACTAAGATATAGAGATAGTGTGAACCACGGAGTCCTACACCTATGCAAGTAAGAAGATACCGTAAGAAGAAGCATTCCATGGTTTCATTATAAGCACAAAACGCCACACACACTATAAGCTGCTGCTACTATATTCTCCATCTACAGACACGAATGGACCGTGAAGCACGATGCTTTGATCATCTTATAGCTGACCTGGACTGGATAGGCTAAAATACGCCATCAACTGAATACTGTCGGGTCTTCAAGGGTTTTATATACATATATGTTTGTATGTAGAGTATGCTAGGCACACTCGAGAAGACCAGATACTTTTTGGAAAATTGATATAACCCTACATCCAAGATTGCAGGTATTTTTTGGCATTAATAGTACTACACACAAAGGTATCAAGATACTTGTACACATTATATAACATCGTACTCATTTTATCAAACTAATTCTAGTGTAATGTAAAGCTTAAAGCTCTGTTAGCAAACCATCTTGAGTCCACTTTTCTTGATGGGCAAAAGAAAGCGGGGTGAAATTCCCAGGTTGGAATTCTGCCGGCGGATTCCTTTTTTTCTGCTCTCCGCCTTTGCATATGGCAATTTGATTTTGATCTCGCATGCGAAGAAGAGGCATCATTTTTGCAATTTTGAACCACCATCAAATCCATCCCGTATTATATCGTCATCTTTCTGCAATAGTCTAATCCTACTCATAAGGCTATTGTTTTCCTGACATCCCTTTTTCCATCATATCATCAGCATCTATGACATAAACTACGATCGTCATAACTACGACTTGCGACCTACAATCTTCATGCGCCGTGATAAACTTGACTATCAAGTAATTTGATTCTCTTATAGCTTCGTCTAGATCTGTATTCTGCTTTGCTATATTATCTTTTTTGCCGATTATAGTTACTGTGCCGGCAACATTCCATCACTTCTATAATAATTTTTGAGAACCTCGCTTCCACCTCCTCTGTTTCTCTCAGTCTAAATTTCAAGTTTTAGCTTAACTTCAACATGTCAAGAGGTGGCAGAGGCGGTGGCCGCGGTGGTGGCGCGGGTGGTCGGCGCATGCCTGGTGGCCCATCATGGGATATGGGCGATGAAATCGATGGACGACCTAGTGACCTTTTCCCAGTAAGTGGCTTGCTCGATACCTATTGCTGATTATGTGCTTTCAGACCTTTCCATACATGTAAATTAACAGTTATATCTTATTATTCAGAAATACGATGTGCCCGAGGCCGAACCTCTTTCAATAGTCGAACAGCGCCGCATCAACTATTTCCTACTTTTCCGTAGACAAATACACGGCAGTCCTCTATATACCCGCAAGCATAGTGCCAGTAATGACTTGATGAAGGCGCGACGTACATACGGCCAGGAACAAGTCAACAAGCGCTATAGCGTGAAAAGCAAGGCTACAGTCGACCCATTCACTTCCATCGAAACCTACTCACAGAGGTTCGTTGAAGAGGAACGCACGCTTCCAGATTTCTCAACTCAACCCTTTTCCAAAGACCTCTTCCCTCCAGAACTTCGTGACACCCTCGACGGCAACGATTGCGGAACCGGCAAACGTCGACGCAACCCTAATAGTATTAACCGTGCAAAGCGCCTAGAACTCAGCAACTTCACGTCTCTACATAGTGCGGACGAACTGTACCGTCTACAAAGAGGTGGTGATGAGGCTGCAGCCGCAAGAGTGCGTGCTCTAGCGAACAATCTCCTGGATGGTGATGATGAGGCTGCAGACGGTCATAAAGGTGACGACGATTCGGACCATGGTGCCGATGAAGATGAGGAAGATTACGCTTATGACGATGAGGATGGTGGTGATTACGATGCTGAGCAGTATTTCGACGATGGAGATCACGATGATATAGGAGACGATGGTGATGATGGTAACGACTATGAATAATTCACCTAGTCAAATATCTCGAATTGGATACCATCCCTCTCGTATTGTTTGAACATCAAGGAGATGTAACCTTGTTACAAATATGATCCATCATGGCACACATCACTTTTAGCATCTACTGCATCTATCTAGCATTATTTTAGCCTACTCCAGTTTGTCACAAGTTAACTTTGTTGCTAAGACCCCCTCTATATATACAAATGAAAACAAACACGATTTTTTGACATAGTAGTACAATTACAATAGTAAAATGAATTTGCTTTCAAAATTCATATGATGGTAAATTGCCGCGGGATATTCAAAAACAAGTCTATGATAAAGATTAAAGCAATAGGAGAAGTATGAGAAGAAGAGCATTGCGGGGAAAAGGAAAAAAAGCACCGGAAGGCTTACGTTAGATACCTTCCTCTAGCTATTTAGGCATGCTTTTTTTTTATACCTGCCGCCCTCTATATTATCTTGATTGAATTACATCCGCTCCCGACTCGAGATCTTCTGCTCTAGAGTCATCAAAGCTTCACGCGTCTTTGCAACCTCTACAGCTTGCTTAACAATAGCTCCTCTCAAATCCATTAGCACAGCCTTGATTTGCTCAAAGGCACCAACATGGTGCATCATGCCAGGAGTGGCTTGTAGCTGTGTGAGCTTTTCATAGAGACCATGCTCAACTCGTGGCATATGGGCTTGGATTTCGGATATGTAGCCCCGTAGCTTGCGTTCACGTTCGCCTAGGTTGGTGATGTGTCGGTTGAAATAGGATATCAAATCAGGCTCGCCTGAGCTGTTAGCTACGGCAGCTGTGTTGTTTGACTGTGTCCAAAGGCCGGGTACGTGGTACGAAGCAGGCAGCTTTAGGTTGTCCACGGCTTTGCTTGTGAGCTGAGCGTCCGCAATGTTCCGGTTGGTCATTGTGCGTATTTCCTGGATGTTTGCAACATCGTCTTCCAGTACCGCCCGTTGGACCATGGCGTATTTCCGCTCTAGATATGCTACGTCGTGGCTAAGACTTAGAATTTGCTCTTCATGCGCGGGCAAGAAGCCCTCGATCTCCGCCTTCCATCCCATAATCACTGATATCATAGAGTCGATCTTGATGATTCCATCTTGGACCTCTTTGGCTAGATCTTCAAACTTTGTTGTGCCGCGTACTTGGTTCATATCCACGCGTACTGCTTGGACGGTCTGCTGAGGTTGTTGTTGTTGTTGTTGTTGTTGGGATTGGGCACTGAAACAGGTAAACAGAGGTTAGTTGACGACACGAGAATCTGGGGTTATCTTGACTCACGTTGTGGACGCATTTTGATTGAAACCACCAAATAGGCCACCAGTGGGCTGAGCAGTAGTTGTAGCCATTCCGGAGATAGTATTCATAGATGGTGTAGAACCAAATAAGCTAGGCTTTGCAGCGGGCGTCGCGGCTCCAAATAGACCACCAGTAGCAGGCGCGGGTGTTGTCGTAGTATTATTTGACCCGAAAAGACCGCCGGCAGCAGGATTCGACGCGGGTTTTGTGCCGAAGAGGCCTCCGGTCGTTTGAGTGGTAGTGTTACTATGAAATGGTAACAGTCAATATGGGATGTGAAAATACGGAGTTATCCAAAGCTTTTGGCTACAATCGAAAAGTCCCGGGCCAACGAGCTCTAGGGTATATTGCAAGACAGTGACAGTATACAGTATACACAGTTGAGCGGAATCAAGGTGTACGCAGATATTTGCTATGACTAGCACCACAGGGAGAGATCAAGTCCATATGAACATGATGTTCTCGTGCCAAAGTACAAGGACCATCCGTCTATTGGTAATGTATGCTGTACCTCTAGGGAGACTGCATCAAGCCGTTTATAGAGTTGAATAGATCTCATGCGAGGCGAGGCTAGCTTTTGATAGAATGAAAACTTGGAAGAAGCATGTCTTACCCAAACATGGTGTTTATAGCTTCGTTACGATTGCAACAATCGAGAATCGGGAAATTTACAGCTACCGTCAAATAATATCCAGAAGATGAAGAATGTTTTGAGAAGCAAAGAGTTGAATTGGTATGCGGTCGAGAGAGGTCAGATATGATACGTGAGGAGAAAGGCTGAGCTACGCAATGGCTTGTCGTTCGCGATCCGGAGCTTCTAACAGAACTTCAACTTTCGTTAGCCTTTAACATGCCTGCACCGCCAAGCCCAAATTGCTGAACTTTTGGCGCGTTTCTCATCGCAACCCAGCAACCCGCGAATTGTGGCGCCAAGTGTGGCTAAAGCTTCCTGTTCAAGCCATAATTGATCTGCTAACAATATAAGTGGGGCTCTAACCAATACAGAGCTTGGTTGTTTGCGCAATTGCTAGTCGTACAAGTACTAAATAAGTAAATTTCACAAGTTTGACTAGAAACATAGGAAAAGCACCAACATCATAAAGAGTGAATTTCTACCATCACGAACTATAACGACGCCTTTGGAGACTTGATCTAGCTCCACATCCACATCCACTTCTTAGTCTATATTTAATTGCTATTTCTATTCAAAATGTCTACTCCACCGATGGACGTCGATGACGACGACCTGTACTCTGATGAAGTTGAAGAGCCTACAGCTTCCACGCAAACCGAGCCTGCCACCAAAAAATCGCCAGAATCAGAAGCCAAAGCCAACGACAATATTAGCGTGAACGGAAGTGAAGAAGAACAAGACGACGAAGAAGGGGAAGAGGAAGAAGAGGACGATTCGGTATGTTTCATCTTCTCACCATCATGAAGCGCCGTGCTTGAAGACAGCTGATCGCTAACTTTATTTTTCAAGGATATCGATATTATCACAGAGCGCCCAGAGGGCAGCAAGCCAGATGCTTCACAGTATGTAGCCATTGCAATCGCATAGTGTTGACATATTGAACCATGCTAATTTTCTGTCTTCAGGTCCACACGGTTCACAGATATTCGCAATATCCCTCAACGATCCGCAGCCGATGCTAAGCCACCAGTGACTGGCAGCGATAACGAATCGACTCCGACAACTACACCCGCCGCCCCTCCAAGACCACCCGGCTTGAGTAATATGTCTTCCGCGCATGACCATACAGCATCCATACAACCACTACCGGTGCCTACTGCCGACGCGGAAGCACAGGCTTCTTCCACATCAACATTACAAATCAACGGCAATCCAATGTATGAACGTGCCGGTAAACCTATTATGTCAGTCGTAATTGATGCCGATCTTCAAGAGAGTGAAAAGCCATGGCGCCAACCCGGAACAGACATTTCAGATTACTTCAACTACGGCTTTGATGAGTTCACATGGTCCTTATATGCTGCCAAGCAAGATAGCTTGCGTAACGAGTTCAGTGCGGATGCCGTCATGGCCAATCAGAAAAGAATGATGGAAGACTTCAATAGCATGATGATGGGTGGCATGAATGGCGGAGGTGGTAACATGCAAGGCATGTCCGGTATGGACTCTAGTATGATGCCACCAGAGATGCAACACATGATGCAGCAGATGTTGGGCGGTGGTGGAATGGGTAGCAGTGGAATGGGAGGTGGTATGGGGGGTGCTGCGGCCGCAATGAGCGGCATGGATATGTCGCAAATGGACCCGTCCATGTTTGGCGGCGCTAACAACAATGATCCTCAAGCTGCGGGTCAAGCCGTCGCCTCCGGCCAAGAGGGTGGCTTCGGCGGTGGTCAGCAGTTCAACAGTAATCAAGGCGGAGACTTCAACAACTATAACCAAGGCATGGCTAACAGAGGAGGCTTTGCGGGTCGCGGTCGTGGTATAAGAAGACATTGGTAGTGAATGTATCATACTTTAGCAGATCGCATTGTTACACACACTTTTACTGGCCAAGCCTTTTTGATGAACGAAAAGAGCACTGACAGGAACTGTTCCCTCACGTTGAGACTCTTTCTGGTATATTTGTTGATATTACTTCACACATCTAGGCAGACGGTCTTCTAATAATTTAAGGTCCATTTTCAATAGAAAAACAGTAAATAATAAAAAACATATTATACCCCCACTCCCGCCATCTTGACGTATACACAAAACTACTCTCTAGGCATCAACATCACAACATATTTAGGTTCTCATATCGCCTTTCTATAACCATGTCCCGCCTGTTCTTATCAGTGAGATGTTCCATATTGTCGGAATTGTGACCTGTAGGAGAATGAGTATGACTCCAATACGTGATAGCAACGCTTCCTTTGCCCTTTGTATCCAGAGCCTCCTTACATTTCTCTGCATCAAAGCCCTTCTCTATCACCCAACAGAACAATCTATAGTTGCGTCCATCCATCCACCAACTAAAAGGGTAGATAGTGTCTTGGTGGAGCAAAACGACGGTGTGCTTGAGATCTCCCAGCGGTTCAAACGGACCACTAGCAATCTGGGCTTTGAAATGGTCTTCGAGAGCAGACGGATACAAGCGCCAAGAATAAGTCCGGCGATATGCAAGTATAGCCTCACGTAAAGCAACGGGGCCAGTGACTGATTCTGGGAGGGCCTTGAACTTATTAGAGCTTTCAAACCGCTTTACTACAGATTCCAGCGGTAGTAGAAAGAAAGGATGACCAGGTGTTGCAGCCATCCAAGCATTCGGGATTGAATGCTCAAACTCTCGGTCTGTTCCCATCCGCCCAAAGAAGGCCATTCGTTCAGGAGACTTGTCCTCACCGACTGCCATATATTTGGAGCTATCTATCGTGACAGTGAAGTTCTCAAATATGGAATTAGAGCTCCTCAGACAGTCGGTATCCAGATCGGCATAAACACTATCAATAATCATGTTAGATAATGATTTATAGAATGTAATTGTAGTCATATGATCTTACCCCCCGTAAATGTACATATACATATTCCGTACCAAATCAGCACGATAGATATCCCCTGGGAGAGCATTATACGCATCTAGAGCCCAAGAGAAATGCTTTTCAACCAGTTTCTGGTTATCTTCATTAGTCCATAGCACATACTCGTAATCACGGTGGATAGTGCGACAGGTCGTACTCCAACTTTGGAACTTTGCAGGTAAATTTGAGTCTATCCAACTCTGGTGGAACAGTCTAGGCACGGTTCCAAGACGAGACGCAATCGGCCGGTCCATCAGATCCGAAGCCTTGAGCTCCGGCGCCATTGCTGGCATGAGGGTTGTTTCATTCTGACCAGACGATTCTCCGTCAGATACTTGAGTCGCGGGAGCAATCGGCTGTACGGGCGCCACTTGGGTAGTAGATGATGAAACCGATGGCGGCATCGCTGTATCTTGTGGCGAGACATACGTCGAACTCCACTTTTGCGCTTTATATGCCGCTGACGTTATCATAGGATGATAACGAAATAGGCTGACGGTTGTGAGTATCATCAATATTGCAAATACTAACAGCAGCTGTCGCCGTATAATCCGTAAGGAGAGCATCATGATGTGCCAGCAATATTGGTGTTGAGAGGCTGTGCACAGGGCTCATAAGTATAAGGAAATCACACCCAAAACAAAAATAAGACAAAATTGCTGCAAGAAGTCATGAAAGGCTGAAAAGTTAAAGGAGGGAGCGAAACCAATAAATCTAGCTCTGATGATTTGCTCTCTAAAAATTCAAGTATCGATTCTTCGATTTGCTATTGAGTATATTTGTCAATAGTCTCCGAACACATTAGAAGATGAACCTACTAAAAAACCGAATTAAGGTTAATCGGCTGCTTGCTAAGCCACTAAGGAGCAATAGAACTTCGTTCTAAAATATGAGTATAAAACTCTACGCAATGTAAAGGCTAGAAAAGGCTGTTTGATAAATATATCTTTGATTTCATGATGAATAATAGCATACCGCACAATCTTAGGATTGAATCATGGCGTCAAAGATTGTGTATTTGTTTTCTTTGCCAGCGTTGACTGTGTCTTGTTTCAGATATCACGGCAGTGATCTACGTAACCATAATATGCAGCGAGGCGCTTCTAATTGCTAATGTTTTGTATCTCTGTGAACAAGAAAATCAGCACTGTACCAGCTATAAAGAGATACGGTCGGTATGACATGATAAACATCCAGCTATAGATACTTGAGGTTTAGAGGGCTATATTCAGCACGTATTCCGCCTTCGAGGGCACCTTTGCTCTACAATATTCTCATCGGGTTATCATATCACGAATTAAATGAATCAGAAAGAACATTCTAAGGCTCTTTCGAATGCAACCAACACATATCTAATTATGACACATGTATTTATTACTAGTAAACATCCCTTCATTAAATCCTTGTTGGTTCACTGCGAATGAAATTCTGTCTTTTAGGGTTAATAAGGGCTTGATTATAGTTAACCCGTAACTATCTATTTAGTTTAGTGAGGATTCGTAGGACACAGCGGTGAAATACAATTGTGAAATTTCGAAAATATAGAGTGTGTATATCTAGCCTACAACTGGAATAATGTGTATCAAAGCAAGTGCTAGGAGATGTGAATCATTATGTATTCAACTATCACAACATCTTGCAGCAATAACTTATCAAAAAAAAAAACTTTGTTGGTAGAATGATGTAGGATGTAATGTATAAGGTTATAGTTATCGCTTTTATATAGAAGTGTTATATACAAGAAGTAAGGTCTTATGGATCGTCTGATCTAGATAGAAATGAAAGAGAAATGTTTAATATAACGAGAGAAAGCGAAGAAGCACAGAAAGCTGGCCACTTTCGGTTTAACAACTCAATTAAATTGGCACTAACTAGGATGCACGTATGCAAAAAAAAAATATCTAAAGGGAGAGTTAATTAGAAGATGGAAGCAATAGCAACCTTGGCGGCAAGAAGCAAAATCTCTACACTGGTAACAACAGACTCAGAGCGAGTCCAACCCTCGGCAATGGGAAGGCGCTCTTCCTGGAACAGAGTCTTGATCCAGGTGGTGTTGGCGTTACCATCAGTGCCCTGACCAAAAATACGGAGGTATAGAGCAGTCTCAATGACGGAGAATTCGAGGGCGGAGAATCCCATTTCGAACTCTGGGTTGGCCTCCTTGGCAGCAGCAAGACGGGCCTTACGGGCTTTGGCAGCAGTGTGAATGGAAATGGTCTCCTCAGTGAAGTAGGCAGCGACAGACTCCCAGATATCAGAGTTGAAGGAGTGGTCGTCGCCGAAGTAGTAGTCGTTGCGGCTTAGGGAACCATCGTGTTCAATGACTGAGCAAGAAAAGGCAATGTTAGTGGCTACAGATATGGGAAGAATCATGTCAAGATATGACGAGGTGAAATCGAGAGGAACTTACTACCGTGAGCGTTGAGATCATCCAAGTTGAACGTGTTGGCATTACCAGTGGTGGAGGTAGTCAGAGCCTTGGTACCAACAAGCTTGGTAGCATCAGGAGCCAGGTTCACGCCATCAGTGAAGCCAGTGACCAGGTCATCCATCGAGATACTAAGACCATCGCGGGGTAGATAGCCATGGTTGGCGAGGGTGTTGACCATAGGGCAAGGCGACCGACCTAAAGAAAAGATTAGTACGGAGTTCAACTATGACTAAGAACATTATACATACGATCAGTCTCGCTGGGGGTCCGAAACTCGTGGGTATCTTCACGACTGACTAGGTGAGGGAAGGCAAAGACCTGAGCGGTCGAACCAAGGACCAGCACGGTAGTGAAGAAAGAGCGCATCTTGTAGGTTGATAGGGGAGTATCAAGGAAAGTATTAAGGAACAGAATGAGCGGAGACTGAGATACAATGATACTGCAACAAAAGAGTGTAGTTGTAAGATATGACGGGAGTGGCTGATCAGAGAGCTGACTGGTAAGAAAAGAGGATCTACTTCCAAGCTAACAGAATATGTTGGCAATCGCCATGTTTATATTCTTGTTCATTACTAAATAGGCATTCTAGCTTCCGTCCTATCTCTAGAGTCCGCTCTAGTGCGTGATTATTTTAGTTAGTATGCCCGGTTGAGCCAGCCCTTCCGTTATCCCAATCCATCGATATACTTCTCTAATAAAGCCTTACATACACCCCCAAATCGAGGTATTTTGAACTATATTTTTGACGTGCTCTAGTATAAGTCGAGTAAAGTAAGAATATAGTAGTATTGCTTTTTTTTTGTTGATATTAGTCAGTCACGCCCAACTCCGACAATCCGTTCACACCTTGTCGGTTTATTTGTATCTCCTTGATGTGGGGGGGGGGG